>VMDO01028217.1:0-24239 GCA_007922755.1 Pedetes capensis
CCACTTAAGGATTTCATGAGCATGATAGATGAAAAAAAGAAATAAGAGCTATTTTTAAGGGTCTTGAAATGTTGGGTTATACAAGATGAGGTCTGGCTAATGAGGAATAAAGAACCCCAATAATCCTAGCATTGAATGTGTACTTGGGATCTTGATAAATCACAGCATCTCCTTACTTTTAAATCTTTCATCCATAAAATGGAGAAATTACTTCCATAGCCAAAAATTTGTCAGAAAATTAAGTAAGTTCATGTATTTGAAAGCTGTTTTTTTAAAGTGAATATAAAATTCACTAAGCCTTTTACTGAAATCAAAGACAGACACAATGCCACTGACTTATACATCAGTGCTTGTCTTCTGGGCTTCTTTCTTTCAAAGGACAAAGTGACTATCAGGTTATTTTCCAAGGCAATTATCAAAATGAGTGTTGGAACCACCTGGCTGATGTGTAAAGCAAAGCCCTCCAGTGTGCTAAGCACTGAATGCACTAACCACTAACACAGAATCTATGTCAACACAAACTGGTCATTGGAAGTCAGTAAGGAGAATACAAGGAAATGGATGCTTGAAAGTAGAATGAGAAACTCCTTAAACAGAGAACAGAATGGAAACTTTGAAAACACTGCTATATCTTCTAGAAATTACTAGAGAGAAACTTGAAATACAGAAGCAGGAACTTGCTGTCCGTTTTGTCAAGTTACAAAATAACGAACCAACCCATCTCCAGAAGTAAAAGCAGAATGGTAGCACATGTCTGTAATTGGAGCATTTGGGAGTCTGGGTGGGAGTATCGTGAGTTCAAGGCCAGCCTGGGCCACACAAAAAGGAAAGAAAGAAAGATAGATAGATAGAAAGAGGGAGGAGAGAGAGAGAGAAAGAGAGAGAGAGAGAAAGAAGGAAGGAAGGAAGGAAGGAAGGAAGGGAGGGGGGAAGGAAGGAAGGAAGGAAGGAAGGAAGGAAGGAAGGAAGGGGAAACATTGACCAACAAATGTCAAATTACCACTACAAGCCTACCTTCTTATATTCCACTGTGAACAAGCATTTTTATATATTTTGTCTTTATATTATAAATAATGTATTTTATTACATTTTTGTATTAATTTGTCAGATACAGACCTTTAAAGTAGACTGCATTTTGAGCCGTATTTGACATCATTTACTTTTGTAATATAACAGATGCCTAAAAACATGAATCAGCCCTAACATTTACAGTACATGGGAATTTCTTCCAAACAATTACTGCTAAAACTAATCTTGATTGTTTGGCTCCTGTATATCCTGGTAAATAAATCTTCTATGTTTTTTTAAACCATAGAAGTTATTTTCTGGCCATTTTCTATTTTAATTTTCCTCCTTTAAAAGCAAAGAAGTTGTATCAGCTCTGTTCCTCCAGAGGTAAATCCCTGAGTGTGGTAACTAAAAAGCCTTTTGCTATCACAAAGGGACCACTCTTCAATTTAAATTCAAGTGACATCTTCAATTGCATTTATGAGTTACATTAAAACCAAGATGAATATATCACTTCACTCAACAAAGAAGCTTTCTGTCACTCTTTCTGCTGTAAAGGAATTAGCATGGAAAACATTGCTTGTGAGGAAGGCCATATGTAACCTAAAAGAGGCTCAACTGACTGAAATGGAGAATTCTGGTCTATCCTTTACATTGCTGAAAGCAATTCTAAAATCTAAATCTTAATTTTCACTGGGATCTCCAGTGAAATTGACTCTGACATCCCCATTTTCACCAGGACCCTGCTTCCTACTTTGCTAGAATACACCCACATAAAACACTGTGCCCCTAGTATCTAGAATATTATATTTGAACCATCTTCTCAGGCTGCCATAGCAAAATAAGAGCAATTTACAGCTTTAATGCAATCCCCACCAAAATTCCAATGACAGACTTTGCAAAAATAGAAAAAAGAACCTAAAATTTGTATGGAAGCACAAAATAAAAGTAAGCAGCCAAAATAGTGCAGGAGGTCACAATCCCTGACTTCAAACTATACTATACAGCCATAGTGGCAAAACAAGTTGGTACTGGCTAAATGCTTACAAAGCTATATCCACCTGATCTTTGACAAAGGGGCTAAGGACATTCATTGGAGAAAAGATAGCCTCTTCAACAAATTGTGCTGGGAAAATAGGATATCCATGTACAGAAGACTCTCTTACATTTTTAAATATGTTACAGTAGTGCCCTACTTCTCAGTACCAAAATCTGTATTAGGTTGCTAGGAAAACAAAGTATCATAGGCTGGATGGTATAAATAATAAAAATTTAACTTCTCACAATTCTGGAGGCTGGAAATCCAAGGAAAAATCAATATCGATGGTACTTCCTTTGAGGCCCCTCTCCTCAGCACATAGATGGCCGTCTTCTCCCTGTGTCTTTGCCTGGTCTCTGTTTGTCTGTGTCCTAAATACTTCTTATAAGGATACCAATCATATTGTATTAGGGCCCACTCTACTGCCTCGTTTTCACTAAGTCACTTCCCTTACACTGGAATTCTTAAAACATTATCTTAGAAATTTAGGTGCCAAAGCCAAAATTAAACAGCCCATGAAGCAGTATTTTAAATGTAAATGATTTTCATTAATATTTTTTCTGTAACTTATATGAGAACACTGTTTTAGCTTAATAATTTGTGGTTAAAATAAAGAAGACTGTAATTTTCATATAAAGAAATGCATTTATTCCTCATTAGCCAGAACTCATCTTGTATAACTCAACTTCTCAAGACCCTTAGCAACAGCTCATTTCTTTTTTTCATCTATCATGCTCATGAAATGCTTAAGTGGAAGGAGAGTCACAATATCTTATGCAGAGTAAAGGTACAGAGAAGTGATAGGATATGGTCTGGCAGATACTTCTTAAAATCACATGCTCTGAGGAGATGTTAATCAAATAAGAAGTTTCCTGATCTGACATTTAGCAGGAACAGGTACTGCACTGAAAAATATGACTGAGATTTTTTTAAATAGTTGGCAGTATTTTATTCAGTTTCATAGACTGATCAGTTCTTTCATGACTTAAATCTCAAAATCATCCATTCTACTCTAATCAAATGTGATAGATAAGGACAGCTGTAGGCATTGAAATCTAACCTGTGCAAGATACAAAAATCGGAGGTTTTGTTTTCCCTTTTCTTCATGAGAAAAAAGGGCCCAAAGCTTATTCTCAGTAGCAGATGGATGCGTTTCAATCCTGCCTATGTTGTTAAGGTCAATTCTTAACTACTAAAAACAGGCACTATAACTTTATAAGCGCTACATCACTTCCTCTACTACCCTTCCTTCTTCTGTTAGTAAGTTCCTCTACCAAGGACAATGGGTAATCACAACCAAACATGTTGCCATGGAAGTTAACACTCATTGCCCCAGAAGCAGGATATGCCTTTCAGTTCCAAGAAATACTCACCATTGATCAACCTTTAAATCCAGTCATAATAAAATTTGTTAAGATACGATGGATTTGAATCTTTTCTCTCCCAGATTCTCATCCTACTTAAAAACCTCAAAAGCCTCCAGACTCTTCCAACTGGTTCCCTTTTCTGCTTAGCCTCAGTATCTTGCCTGTGCTAGTATCATGCAACACAGCGGAATCTGCTCCCAGCATTTGTACATTTATCCATGCTCAAACTTTGTGCTTCAAGGAGTTCTTTTCCTTAGCATTTTACTAAGAAGATGATCACAATTTCGTCATTTCACAAATAATTTCTCCCACCTAAGAGCCTGCTTCTGTATTTATATCAGAATTAGGGTCTTAAAAGTTCAACATTTGAAATAACTGAGATTTTTGTGAGCAGAGAGCTAAGATAACAATATTTTATTGAAATAAATAAAATACATTACAAGAATTGTTTCACCTTAGAAGAGTCTTTCTTTTAGGTCCTTTTTGGGTTTTCCTCAAAAATCATCAACTATGTTTCCAAATCCTTTGCAAAAAACTCCTAACAGGCCCATATATGTGAAACTGAAGTTCGTTGAAATCTCTATGCCATTCTCCACATGCATTTGAATTTTGTCCATGTTTTTCTGAACTTGTTCCCATGTTAATATTGGAAGCTACTTAAATAAACTCTCATAGTATTAGTAGACCTTCAGTATAATTGGAAAACAATTTCATGCATACACAATGTGGGTCTGTATGAAAGGATTCAAATAAACTACATGTTCACATTCTCACAGATACTTTCCTTGCATTTAACGTTTACTCAGAAGGAAATTTCATGATTTCATATATGCTTATTTATTTTTCCATTCATTCTGTTTATGAAATTTATTTACCAGAAAGAGGAAATCACATAGTGCCAGGCTCATTTCATACACACATAACCATTTTAAACTCGAGGACAAATGACGCCAGTAGTCGACGACTGGCTAAGACCGCGGGCATCACCGGTCGCCTGTTTGCCTCTCAGCTGCCTTCGTTTCATGTTCGCGTTCACTTTTTTGTTTCAAACGTCGTTGGCTCCGTGATAGCTGAGCTTAGTCTGGACGCCTGGAATACACTGGCGAACAAAACAAGCAGAAAAATCCTGACCTTTTACATTTTGTAATGAAGAGACACAAAGCAAAGAGTAAACATAACGAATAAAGTGAAAAGAAGGAGCAAGTTAATGGGCTCTGGCTAGAAAGGCAGATTGCAATATTAAAAAGCTACTCAAAACAGGAGTCACAGAAAAATTAATAATTGTACAAAGGTTTAAAGGAGGTAAGTGCATTATCCAGTAAGAATAACAAGAAGAATGCCCCAGGGAAAAGGAGGTGCCAGGGAGAATAGTCTAAGACAGAAGCTTGCCTTCTTTCTTCAAGGAATAGTAGGATATGCCTGTATTTAAGAATGAAAACATCAGTAAAATCCATTTCATATATTCCAATATTCCTTGGGCTGGGATTTAGCTCAGCTGGTAGAGCGCTGCACTACAGTCTCTGAGGTCCTGAGTTCAATTCCCAGCACCACAAAAAATGGGAGAAGGGCCTGGCAATGCATTCCCAAGGCAATCCCGAAACAGTCAGGCATTGAAAACCCTATGAGGGTCACTCTGAGTCAGATACTGACTCGACGGCACCTAACAACAACAACAACAACAATATTCCTTGAACTTATAGTTAACAGGCATGCATTCACTCATTCTTTATTATAATAGACATGGACAGTCTCATAAGTATTATTTTCAATTTTGTTGACATGTTTGTACTCACATTTCTATGCATGTTTACAAAGGTTTTACTTTTTTTTTTTCATTATATTGTAAGATTCAGGGTAAAGTGTTGGCCCTCTATTGTATATTTCCCAATATTGTTTACTAGGCCTAATTAATATTCAACAAATGATTTCAACTATAAGAACAAAAACAATAAGAAAAGTTAACAGTCTGCATTTTAAAGACCCTAACTTAGTCTCATGAATCACAGTGGTCAAAAATGTTGGCATTTGCCTCAGTTTCTTGATGTGCAATTGAAAGATATTAGGTTGTTAAGTATGTACAATGTTGCATAAGTGTAAATTAAAATATAGCTCTTACTTGGATTCTACTAGTATATGAATAAAGAATAGAAGACAGTGCAGAAATATGAATGCAGTTCTTCAGAGAAAAATGAAATTTGAAGAACACTGAGAAAATCAAATGACATTATGTGGTGTGGCCAGTGATGACATTCTGTGAGCTATTGACCTAGATTTTCTGCTCGGATGGCCAATTTCCCATCAGTTCAACACTTGTTACCTGGATGATAGTAGTTAGGCCCTAAGGGAAGCACTGCCTTCTTCATTGATCCATTTCATGCTTTGCCTATTTCTAGAATGTCTCTCATGACTCTTAACCTTGCCAGCTTTCATCTGAATTCACAACTTGCAATCAAATGGCAAATCCAGTTCATAAATAATGCATTTTCCTAGTTCTAAGATGTCTCATAGGTCATATATCAGGATTTTCTTCTATTTGTGTTAATCCAACTGCTGATAAACTTCAAAATTATACTGTTTTAATATATCGTATCCTAAAACTTTTATAGTTTCCAAATTCCTAAGGTGGTATAAACAAATTTAGAAGATAGATTAATGAGGAGAAATATTAAGAGAGATAATCAGAGAATGTTACTTTAATTCCTTTATATAGCAAAGTCATGCTACTCAGTGTTTGATACCTTTGATTCTGCCTCTCTATAGACAATGGAGCAGATTTTGGTTCATTTAAAGATTCACAAAACATCCTCATTCAACATCCTGTTTTAAATTTTATGTTGCCACTCATCATTCATACATTCCATATATATTTATTTATCTCCAATTATATACTAGAGACTATTCCAGTATTTGGTTCTCTGTGCCTTTCAGGAGCTCAAGGCCAAGCAGAGGAGAAAGAGAAATTGACATTCTGTTTAGCAAGGCCTTCTGAGATATTAGGGCTGGGATTTAGTTCGGTAGAGCGCTGCACTGCTGTCTCTGAGGTCCCGAGTTCAATTCCCAGCACCACAAAAATGGGAGAAGAGCCTGGCAATCCACTCCCAAGGCAATCCCGAAACAGTCAGCCATTGAAAGCCTTATGAGGGTCGCTATGAGTCGGATACTGACTCGAGGGCACCTAACAACAACAACATCTGAGACATTAAGGCTCAAAACTATGGAATCTAAGGAAATTACCTATTTTACCAAACTCATAAGAGCTGATGTATAAATCAGTTATATAAGCCAACTGCCTACTTACAAAGCGAAAGGTAGTGAAATTTCCTCTGACTGGTGCTATACATATTTGTAATTACTACTCAGGAAAACTTTCTCCAATATAATATTAAAAGAAAAACCAAGTTAATATTCAGAAGATTTCCCAGTAAGCATGATATTAAAGATGTTTGAATAGTCTTAAGCTATAGCCAGTTGATAACAAGTAATGAAGAACAAGCCCACCCCTTGAAGCCTAATATACCTCCCTAGTGACTTAGATTCCCTAAGTATAACATCTCCACTATTGTACAGTGCAGCCTAGCACAGCTAAATCCTACCACTGCTTCCCTCTCCCCTAGGCTCTATTGTTGTTTGGTGCCAAGGAGTCAGTGTCTGACTCATAGGAACCCTACATACAACAGACGAAACACTATTGTCAGTGCTTCTCTGCTATTCATAGGGTTTTCAATGGCTGTTTCTTGGAATTAGGTTGCCAGGTTCTTCTCCCAAGCCTAGGTCACCTGGTGTTCCCAGGTGGTCTACCATCCAAGTACTAATCAGTTCCCAAACTGCTTAGCTTCTGAGCTCTGATGGGATCGGATGTCACAGTGGTACAGGCCTTTGTAAATACTTTTCTTCAGATCAATTAAAATGGATCTATTTATGTTTGAGTTGGTGCCATTAGTTCACTTAGGTAGGTAGAGATGGAATGGTGACAAAACATACTTTTTCTGAGATTTCCTTTGTTTAATTGTCTGTACCTATATGTTGTTGTTGTTAGGTGCTGTCAAGTTGGTATCCGACTCATAGCAACCCTCATAGGGTTTTCAATGGCTGACTGTTTCGGGATTGCCTTGGGAGTGGAATGCCAGGTCCTTCTCCCATTTTTGCAGTGCTGGGAATTGAACTCAGGACCTCAGAGACTGCATCGCAGCACTCTATCATCTGAGCTAAATCCCAGCCCGTACCTATATGGAGAGTGTTATATAACATATTAATATATGTCAGTTTTCACCATTTTAATATATGGACTATTCCGTAGGCATGCTGTATATTTAACTCTGTTGGTGGAAAAATATGATTTGCAGTAAGCTATTGAAACGATTATACCTGATGACTTTTTAATTTGCCAAAAATGACTTCTTTCTTCTTTGCAGGTTGTAAAAATGATGATTATTGTTGTGGTGACATTTGCCATCTGCTGGTTGCCCTATCATATCTACTTCATTGTCACTGCAATCTATCAACAGTTAAATAGGTGGAAATACATCCAGCAGATCTACCTGGCTAGCTTTTGGCTGGCAATGAGCTCAACCATGTACAATCCCATCATCTACTGCTGTCTAAATAAGAGGTAAGAACAAAACTATTATATGCAAGTTTCTTCTCACTCCTGCCTTCATTGGAAGCACATGTTGTTCCAGTTTCTTGGTGGAAATTTATAAAACAGAATAAGGGAGTATACAATTTTTAAGTACCCTAACTGGCTAGCCTAAGGCAATTATATAAAAGTATAAAATTATTGTGGAAAAGTACGTTATTTTAGCATGTTGATAACTTCATGCTGTGCTCTTGCTGTTTGGTGACTTGCTGCTCATTGACAGGAAATTAAGATTCAATTTAACAAGAACTTAGAAGACTAATACTAATACTGTGAAATAGATTCTAAGTTTGAGTAGAAAATCACACTCAAAACAGAGTTGAGTTTGGGCTAGGTGGTGCATGCCTATAATCCAGTGATGCAGGAGGTGGAGGCAAGAGGATGGCAAGGTCCAGCCCAGAGGTAGCGTGAGTAACTTAGATCCTGTCTCAAATAAAAAGTAAAAGATGGCCTGGGAGAGCAGCTCAGTGGTACAACACTTGCAAAGCATGTATGAGACCCTGGGTTCAACCCCCAAGTACAGAAGAAGGAGGAGAAGGAGAAGGAGAAGGAAAAAAGGAGGAGGAGGAGGAGGAAGAAGAAGAAGAAGAAAGGAAGGAAGAAAGGAAGGTAAGAAGGAAGGAAGGAAGGAAGGAAGGAAGGAAGGAAGGAAGGAAGGAAGGAAGACGTAATTTCCCATTTGTGTTTTGTGGATTCATACTGCTTTGTTTGACTAACATCTCTCCAACTGAGAGCCAGGTATTGGAGTCTTGTCTCAAATCCACATAAAAGGAAATGTGAAACAATGTAATAGAGAAATTAATGTGCTACATTAACAACAACAGCAACAACAACAACAACAACATGATTTTTTCTTTCTGTGCCCTGCTTCTCAGATTTCGAGCTGGCTTCAAGAGAGCATTTCGCTGGTGTCCATTCATCCAAGTATCCAGCTATGATGAACTGGAGCTCAAGACCACCAGATTCCACCCGACCCGGCAGAGCAGCCTGTACACTGTGACCAGGATGGAGTCCATGACAGTGGTGTTTGACCCCAGTGATGTGGACAGCACCAAGTCCAGTCGGAAGAAGAGAGCGACACCAAGAGACCCGAGCTTCAATGGCTGCTCCCACAGGGATTCCAAATCTGCCTCCACCACTTCAAGTTTCATAAGCTCACCCTATACTTCCGTAGATGAATATTCTTAAATCCGTTTCCCAAGATGAAAGATTGGTGTGAGAACTCATGGTGCCAACATAGGTTTCCACTCTCCAAATTGTGTAAAAATCCTGTTCCATATACTTTCTAGAAACAGAAGGGCAACTTTTAAGAGGCTAGGCTCAAATTGAGAAAGGTAGATATTAGCCCCTAAAAATAAAAAGGACTTTAGTTTTATTCTTTGAAAACTCTAAATGACTATATGCAACAAAAAATATATATCTGAACAATACTTGTAAAGTATCCAGTTTCTCTCATTTAAAAACTTCAGTGTACATCTGTGATACTAAAATGACATGCACTTTTTCCAAAAGATTAAAGAAGCTTTAATATAACATTGTCAGTGAAAAGAAATAAAATCTACATAAAATGGAACCTTTCCATCTACATCTATAAATTGGAAAAGTTAAATGTCTCATCTTCCCACAAGAGTGATGGAAAGTGAACCTCAAAAAATAGGAAGACAGGAGCCCACATAGAATTCCAGTGACTTGGGAGACTGAGACAGGAGGATTGCAAGTTCAAGGCCAGAGGCAGCCTGTGCAACTTTGCATGACCCCATCTCAAAATAAAAAATAAAAAGGGGAGCTGAATGATAGAGCACTTGCCTACCATGCACAAAACCCTGGGTTCAACATCCCAGGACTGCAAAAAATAAAAATAAAGTAGGAAGTAATAAAAGTCTTTGCTCAAGAAAACTTACTTTGTGGAATGAATAATTTTAAAGATTGAAAGATTTCCTGTAAGACATTTAGCTGAAAAGAAAATCTAGTCCAATCATTCTCTTGACTGTTTTTCCTGAAAAACTGACTTCAGAAGAAAACCATAATTATTTAACTCTGACCATTACATATCTTAAATGTCAAGATGCAGTCAAATTTAGGACCTTAAAAGACAGAGAAAATTCATATGACGCTCTTTATTTTATTTCTCACAGATTTTTTTTAATTAGATTGATTGTAAAACACTAAAGATGCCTTCTAATACAGAAGGGAAGAATTGCGCTTGTCTCTGCAACTGGCTACCCATTTTTAGGCAAGAACTATAGATAGTAATTCATAAGGATGAAGTCAGATAGGAACATGTCCCAGTTCCAAAGGCAGCTGTTTCTCCCCTGCAGCCTATGGAAAAAGTTTTAGATACTAATTTTATTAACTGTATCGTGTCATCCTTTTCTCACTCTGTTGAAAAAGGAGCAAGGAATATGGGAAAATATCAGGATTTCAAATTCAAATCTTTAGGAGAAAAGGATCATAAGGGTTAAAAAAGAAAATGTACTTGAAAAATGTTATTATATGTATAGATACATCATACAAAACATAGAAAAATAAGCCAACTGTTAACCAAAAAAGTTACATAATAGTTTGGATAGATGGGAGTTAGTACAAGTTGATCAAGAGTACAGTACCCACGCTTCCACAAAGAGGCCTCATCTTTTCTCTGTTTAGATAATTTTCCCTCCAGAAAGAAATGAAGCAATGATCCTAAAGAAGCACCATGTTGCTATAAGAAAAAAAGTATATGTGTACACACACACACACACACACACACACACACAGTTCTGAGGCCCATAACAAAACAATGAGAACCTATAAGTGGAGAATTTATCTTCTAGAGTTCAATCCTTATAAATTACCTTTCCTCAAAATAGGAATACTGTCAGTCCTGCTCAAGAACTCACAAACCTTCTGAAAATGTGGATGTTTATTGCACATTTTTGAAATATTTAGATTTTTAAAACTGTCTAAAATAATTACCTCTAACACTTTACTTAATTGTTATGCCTCCATCAATGTGAGAGCTAAACATCTTTTTGAAGAGCAAAATAAAATCAATGATCCAATGGCAAATATGGCCTATTATTATCATGACAGTAATGTCCCAACCTTCCTCCCTATTTTGTAGCCAAAAGCAGAAATATATAATTGTTACAGTGTTACAAGTCTAAACAACCTAACCATATGCATTTGAGATGAATTTCATTTAATTTCACCAATAAACAGACAACAGATGCATGTATGAGTGTACAGACATATACTATCATATAATGAATGTAACAACTTCAGAAATTAAACTCAACATTAATTCTGAAATAGTAAATGGTCATTACAGGGTTGCCACAAACAATAAAGTCTATGAAGCTTGTGTGCATGTTTTAGACCAACAAATGTGTTATTATTTTAGTATCTAATTGTTTGAATATAATTTTTTAAGTGTTCACTCCTAAAATATTTACATGTTCATCAAATGTAAAAGTGTCAAGGACAGAACCTAACATATAAAAGCAAGTATAATTTTCTTCTTAAATTAATGAATGATATGGGAATAGTGCAATTATGTACAAGATACATGGGACAATATTTAGCCTTAGAATACAAATGTGATTTGGCCTTTAAACCACCAAAGTACTTTAGAAAAACACAACGGTTGGCCTTCACGCATGTTAGGAAAATTTAGTGGCACTTGCCAAGTCATTTCTGAGAAAATACAGTACCATAATTGGTTTTGTTTTGATTTTTTTCTTGAGTAAATTTGTTGTTGCTTTGCTTACCATGCCTCATCCCTTCTAGTGTGGCAGAGGTACCCAAAATCCAGGTGATGTCTTTTTAATGTGTTTTAAGGAAAACTGACAGAATTCACTCAATACTCATGATTATTAAACCAAGACTTGGGAGGCAGAAATTTTTTAAGTTCAAAAATTTATGAAATGTTGAGAAAATAAGTGAATGAAGGAGATAAGAGTTTAGCCTTTTTCTCTGAATTTTCATGCTGAGAATTGTAGAATAATGCACATAGAAATCAGCTCCAGCTGACTCACTTTAAGTAAATCTTTCAGTGTTTTCATATTGTCCAGGGTTTAAAATTTACCTAGAAAATTCACCCTAACTTTGAAGTTAAAGTTCAAAGTGAATCTTTCTCCTTGTTTGGAGGCAAACACTGAATCAGAATACTGAACAGATGGGTAAAACATCCCAAGTATCAGATTTAGATCTATGAGAAAAATCTAAAATAGTTTGAAAGAAATCTGAAAAAAATTTAAATTTGCATCATTGCAAGCATTCTTTTTTAAAAGTAAATTAAATACAAGCATATTTTCATTATTTTTCATTTATGGAAAATACTTGAAATTACCTGCATGGGAAAAATAAAGCAAACACTGTTATTACAGAATCTAATCTGTCATCACTTTTTTTAGTGATTCAATATGCCATCTCATTATTCCACCTCCTGACTTCATAAATGGTGACATTTCTGACCCCAGCAGACAAATTCATATTCTCTTCCAGTTCCTGAAAAACTGTTCTGACCAGAAATCCAACCAACTTCAAAATACCTCCACCTTTACAACACACACAAAATGCTAAGAGGCTTGATATCAGACTGAAGGAACACAAAACAAATGTGAAAAATCAGTGCTGACCAGCTCAGAATTTGGATCTCATCTTTGTTAATAATTTCCTAAGAAAACCTCTGATTAGCATCTGGTAAATTATTCCATCAAATACAAAGGCAGGAAAATTACAACAATTTAACATTTAAGAGTAATAATTTGAGTTCCATTTGTCTTTGATAGTTTGCCAAAAGTTAAGGATATCGAGCATGACACTGGTTGTGCACAATAACAACATTGGCATAATTTCCCTTTAGGCCAGCAGGAGTGGAGAATGTGCAACAGGGCTGTACCAGGTCATGAACTATGTGACTTAATATACGTTAGCGAAAAATCTGTGTATATACAATGTTAATGTATATAAAATTCACAGCTAGTGCATAAAGTATTTTCAAGTTGTGGTAATTATGCTG
Source organism: Pedetes capensis (assembly GCA_007922755.1). Lineage (NCBI taxonomy): Eukaryota > Metazoa > Chordata > Mammalia > Rodentia > Pedetidae > Pedetes > Pedetes capensis. The sequence goes on from VMDO01028217.1 coordinate 13,053, forward strand.
AGTATGTTTAATAAATTCACAACCCTTACATATGTGGTAATATGTGGCAGATTTAATTTCTATGTTTTTCTTTAAATGCAGTAAGGTATATAAAAAATTGAATAGCTCTAAAATTTTCCTTGAATTATGGTGCTGGAGTTGAATATCCAATATACCATGGACTGGCAAAAGAACAAACAAATCTGTTCCAGAAGAACTGCAACCAAAGTTCTCCTTGGAAGCAAGGATGGCTAGACTGAGTCTTGCATCTTGGACATGTTGTCAGGAGGGACCAATCCCTGCAGAAAGAACGTCATATTTGGGAAAGTGGTGGGTCAACCAAAAAAGGAAGATCCTCAACTAGACAGATTGACACAGTGTCTGCAACAATGATCTTAAACATGAAAAAGGTTGAGTGCATGGTACAGAATCAGGGATTGTTTCATTCTGTTATACATAGGGTCACTATAAATCGGACCCGACTCAACAGCACCTAACAACAACAAACAAGAATATTTTCCTATTGGCTCTGAAAACACGTTATGGAGGTTTCTATCATTTCTAAATACCTTTATCCAACCATCCCTCAAACTACATTGTGCTTTTTTCCTTATATCTCTTCATAAAAATGTCTAGATTTCCTAAATTGCCTTAATTCAGAAAAAAAAAATTATGGCGAGCAAAGTTATCAAAATGTAGAAAAATATGGGGAGCAGTAATAGGTGAATTGGAATAAAGCCAAAAGTGCATGTGGCACAGCATTCTAGAACTATGGTATATGGGCTATTCCAACTATAGACTAGAATTTAAACTGACCCCACCAACAATTATCTAGCACATAGAGCAAGTAAATCTCTGCTCTAAACCCCACTTCTCAGTAAAAAGTAGAAGATAATTTCGTTGGGCTGCTAAAGTGAGGATTAAATGATCTGACAAATGAATGGGACAAAGACAAACAGAAATATTTTTAAAATATCTTCATTATTTTGGGGCACATTGGGAGAAATATTAAAGAAACTTTTTTTTTTTTTTTGCCTGTGTCCTCTGCTCATTCAAAGTTCTCTGAGGGATTGTAAATAGCCTTGCCAGATCCTCTCAGCCCTGGGCTGTTCTCAGAGTTCCCATGAGATCTCATGGGTTGTGTTCTAGGACTTTGCTCTCTGGCCCTGGTCCTTGAGATGGAAAAGCTGCACAAGGAATGAGATAACAATGGCCAACTAATAGGAGCAGCTTTGAGCATATGAAATTAAATTCACTTCTTTAGAAAGAGGGAGTTAAGTAAACTCATATTAAGTTTCAGGAATAAGAATGTTAAACTCTAGAGGACAATAGATGAGGCAAGGTGAGCTGAAAATTTCTTTTGAAGTTTTCTTGGAAGCTCCACTGACTATCTTGATGCCTCCTGCTGGGTGCTCTGAGGAATAATTCCAGGGACATTTCCACGTCAGGAGGCAGTGATGACCCACACTGTCTGTCCAGTTCTAGCAGCTGTGAGTACATATTTATTGATCTGGGCTCTTAGCCCAACATGGATACAAGCCCATCATCCCCTACCAACTCATTAAAAGGGGAAAAGAGAGAAGAAAGCAAGACATCTTCACTAGCCCATCACATATGCAAACCATCAGGAAATCCACCACATTTCTAAAATAGATCTGATGTTTTTCTGGTCTACACTATAGTGAGTGTTCAAACCTGGTCTAAGTTACAACCATCTCCTGTCTGGATTATTAGAATAGCTTTCATCCCATCACACCCCTACAGTTGTTGCTCAGCAAAGTAATCAGAGTGATTATTTTTAAACAGCAACACATCATCTCCCTTCTCCACTCAAAACCCTCTGATTTCTTCACATTTCACTCAGAATAAAAGCCAAAATATTTACAATGGACTGAACGATCTTCATAATGTGACCCATCTTACTCTTCTTCCTTAGTCTCCTATTCTCTCTTGTGCTTTCACTAGAATCCAGAGCTCCACCTATATTGGTGTCTTTGTTGTTGCTGCTGTTGTTGTTGTTGTTCTTAGGTGCTGTCGAGTCCAACTCTTAGCGACCCTATGTATTGTTAGGTGCTGTCCAGTCAATATCTGACTCATAGCGACCCTACGTACAACAGGTGAAACACTATTGTCAGTGCTTCTCTGCTATTCATAGGGTTTTCAATGGCAGATTGGTTTTTGGGAGTGGTTTGCTGGGTCCTTCTCCCAGACCCTATGTATAGCAGAAAGAAACACTCCCCCATTCTGTGCCAGGCACATAATCTTATTTATGTTTAAGCCTATTGTTGCAGTCACTGTGTCAGTTCATCTAGTTAAGAGTTTTCCTTTTTTTCATTCACCTGCCTCTCTCCCAAACATGATGTCCTTCTCCAAGGATTGGTCTTTCCTGACTACATGTCCAAAATACATAAGATGCAGTCTAGCCGTCCTTGTTCCCAAGGAGCACTCTGGGTCTATTTCTTCTAGGACAGATCTGTTGGTTCTTTTGGCAGTCCATGGTATATTCAATAATCATCTCCAGTACCATAATTCAAAAGCATCAATTCTCCTGTCTCCCTTGTTCAATGTCCAGCTTTCACAACCATATGGTGTTACTGAAAATACCATAGGATGATTCAGGCACACCTTCGTCTTCAATGTGACATCTTTACTTTTCAATACTCCAAAGAGATCTGTTACCACAGCTTTTCCCAAAGCAATGTGTCTTTTGATGTCCTGTAAATATGCCAAGCATGCTCCAGTCCTCTTACACTGGTTATTGATTCTGACTAAAATGTTGTTCACCAAGATAGCAGCGTGACAAACTGTTTCATTTCCTTCAATTCTTCCCCCCAATAAAGCCAATTCTGATTACCTTATTTAAAATTACAAATCCTTAGCCCCATTTTGCAATAATGTCCCCAATTTTCCACTCTGCATTTTAATTTTCCACCCTTCTCTTTATTTTTCTTAGCACTTATTACATTTCAAAAACACCATATAATTAACTACTTCATCATAATTATTGTACAGTCTATCCTTACATTTGTTTTATATCTCACCACCTGAAATGTAAGTGCTATAAAGTTATGGAGTCATTAAATAATTTTGAATGAATCAATTAATAAGTTTTGACACAAGATGCAGTAGAGATTGAGCTTCCTCATGTACCCATCATTTGTCACTGTCAGAATATGTAAGATGACATTTTGCAGTTGTCTCTCACCACCAACCCCCTATTTGTATGCTCATCTCTGTGATTACCAGGGCTTTTTGAAATATATTCTCCAGACTCCTTTTCTGCCTGACTTTCTGTTAGGTTCTATAATAGGAAGCCCTAGAGGGAAATCAGAATGTAGGAGAGAAGTTCTGGTCACTGACATCTGAGGAATAGCAACAAGATGACATTTATCTCTACCTTCTTTCAACTCCCCTGAGCTCTAGCTTTCCATAAATTACAACAGTATTAACTGGGATGTGCCCTTTTAGCAATCACCTTGACAGTCATGCTGCAGTCCCTCACCTGAAGCAAGAGGCCAATGTTTCTTCTCAGAGGCTGAAGGATGGCTTACTAGGTTCTCACGTCTGAGTTCTAAGAGTCTAACATCTAATAATATCTCCTATTCCTCTTTGTTATCTCAAAACCACAGCATATAACTGCTTCTGCAGGTATGGATCTCTTGATTATATAAACATTCTTTCTTTACTCTTTCAGACACCCAACATTTGTTGACCCAAAAATCTCTACTTGAAATACCTAATGTGGTTTGCCTTTGCTTGATTGAACCTATTGACACATACTGTAATAATACTAGAAGTGGTCATAGGAGTTTCTGGTTTGTTTTGAATATGCCTTTGGTTTTGAACTCCTAATCAATGGCAAATGGGATATGAGTAACTGCTGACATGCAGTATCTTCAAGCATAGTAAAGTCACCTATGGCAACTTTGATGAAAGAACTATGAAAGCAAACCTTTGAAAGGTCAAATGGCAATCCAGGCATGGTTGTGCTTGCCTGTAATTCCAGTGATTCAGGAGGTGGAGGCAGGAGGATTGCAAGTTTGAGGCCAGAGGCAGGCTATGTAGCTTAGACTCTCTCTCAAAATAAAAATTTAAAAGGGGCTTGGGGCACAGCTCAGTGCTAGAGCACTTGCAAAGTATGTGTAAGACCTTGGGTTCAATCCCCTAATACCATCAAAAAATAAATAACAGAAAGGTCAAGTGGCAGATGCACTTATCCATTGCAGGAATATTCATTACTAAAATGACTAGATGTGTAGGTGAAATGGTGGTGTTCCTGCTAATATCTGAAAAACTTATAGAATAAAAATGAAAAGTTTAGAGCTTTCAACTTTTATCATAAATTATCAAGAGGATTATTGAATTTACAAGGAATCTCCTAAATTAATCTCTGGTCCTAAAAGGAGAAGAGTATAACTTACGTAAAAATTATTGCATATGACTTTCTCTTTCATATGTCTATGTTGTTGTTAGGCACCATTGAGTCCCATTCATAGTGACCCTATGTACAGCAGAATGAATAACTCCCTGATTCTGTGCCAGGCACACAATCTTATTTATGTTTAAGCCCATTGCTGCAGGCACTGTGTCAATCCATCTAATGGAGGGTTTTCCTTTATTTCATGGACCTGCCTCTCTCCCACACATGATGTCCTTCTCCAGGAATGCTCCCTTCTGACTACATGTCCAAAATAAGTAGGATGTAGTCTAGCCACCTTTGCTTCCAAGGAGCACTCTGGTTACATTTCTTCTAGGACAGGTCTGTTGGTTCTTTTGGTAGTCCATGGTATATTCAATAACTCTCTCTAGCACCATAATTCAAAAGCATGAATTATTCTCCTGTCTCCCTTGTTCAGTGTCCAGCTTCTACAACCATATGATGCAACTGAAAATACCATGGCATGAGTCAGTGCACCTTTGTCTTCAATGTGACATCTTTGCTTTTCAATACTTTAAAGAGATCTTTTGCCACAGCTTTTCCCAGAGCAAAGCATCTTTTGATTTCTTGACTGCTGCTTCCTTGAATGTTGATTGTAGAACCAAGTAAAGCAAAATCATGGACAACTTCAATTTTTCTCCATTTATTGTGAAGTTGCATACTGATCCAGTTGTAAGGATTCTTGTTTTGTTGATGTTTAATCACAACCCATGCTGAAGGCTATATTCTTTTATCTTCATCAGTAAATATTTCAAATCCTCTTCACTTTCAGCAGGCAGAGTTATGTCATTTGCATAACACAGGTTGTTAATGGGTCTTCCTCCAATCCTGATGCCATATTCTTCCTCATAAAGTCCAGCTTGCTGGATTATATGCCCAGCATATAAATTGAAAAGATATGGTGAAAGTACATAGCCCTGACACACACCTTTCTCAACTTTAAACCAGGCAACTTTTTCTTGTTTCTATTCAAACAACTGCCTCCTGGTTCATGTACAGATTCCTCACGAGTACAGTTAGGTGCTCTGGTATTCCCATTTTTTGAATGTTATCCATAATTTGTTATGATCCACACAGTCAAATGCCTTTGCATAGTCAATAAAACATAGATAGACATCTCTCTGATATTCTCTGCTTTCAGCTAATATCCACCTGACATCAGCAATAATGTCCCTGGTTCCATACCCTCTTCTGAATCCTGCTTGATTTTCTGATAATTCCCTGTCTATATACTGCCACTGTTGCTTTCAAATGATCTTTAGTAAAATTTTGCTTGTGTGTGATATTAATGCCATTGCTCAATAGTTCCCACATTCTAACAACAAGTTAGATCCCTTGTTGTGGGAATAGACACAAATTATAGGGAGAAATTGGGAGGAAATTGGCAAAAACCCCAAAACTGGGAAAATGGCTTTTGAAGATCTGGTTTGTAAATTGAAAATCTGGGGAAAATGAAAGTAACTTGGTTGGACGTTTGTACGAAACCCTTCACAAATCCCCCAAACCTGATTGAACAATTGGACTCAAAGCTGATTGGCTCAGGCCATTCCGTTGGCAAGCTATATAAGGAGCTGCACTGCAGCTAGATCCTTTTTGCCCAGACCATCTGCTAGGCAAAACCTTTCCCTCTTTCTCTTGCCTGGGCCATCGGCAAGGAAAGACCCCGTTTTGGCCCAGACCTTCAACCAACAAGGAAAGACCCCATTCTCGCCCAGACCACTGATGAGGAAACAGCTTTCCCCAGACCTTCGGTGAGGAAAGAATGCTCTCCTGCCGCAACCAACAACAAGGAAAGAACCTGGTCTCCATCTGATCACCAACGACCCTCCTTGTAACCACCGAGACCACCAACATGGGTGTTTGCCTCTGGAAGGAAAAAGCGCCTGAGGCTTTTCCTTTCTCCCATCTCCACAAGGAGTCCACACCCCTCACCCAAGGGTCCCAAGTGAATTGTGTTTAGTATCTGTGTGCATGGCGGCACCACCTGTCCGAACATCCAGGCCAGACCAAGAGGCGCATGCCCCACAACAAATATGGATCTCTTCCAGTCAGTTGGCCAGGTAGCTATTTTCTAAGTCTGTTGGCATAAATATGTTAGCACCTCCAGCAGTGCATCTGTTTGTCGAAACATCTCCATTGGTATTCTACCAATTCCTATCTATAGGCTACTTAAAAGCCTAACACAAGATGTTAATCTCTGTTTTGCCTAATAAAAAACTCATTCAAAACAGTAAAATGACAGACATTAATCCCCAACATTATAAGGTAAATTAACAACACCTAGCTGCTTATTATAAATGATTATGGTTGAGAAATACAACCATAATCAGGGTTCCAAAGTTAAGGGGAAAAAAAGTAGTGGAAAGAGTGTTTTAGAAAACTAAGGCATTTCAAAGCACCCCTATCTACTGGGAAGTTTAGAAAAATCAAGTACATGCTCAGAGCAAGAGACATTTCTTAGTCTGTTTGGGCTGCTATAACAAATTACCATAAATGGGTGGCTTATAAAAAACAAACATTTAAGTGGGCACCATGGTGTATACCTATAATCTCAGCCACTTGTGAGACTAAGGGAAGAGAATCACAAGATCAAGACCAGAGTCCAATCTATACAATTTCTCAAGACACTGTCTCAAGACAGCAAGAGAGAGAGGTGACCTGTCACAAACAAAGGATCTTCAGTGAGATTAAGAACTGATTTCTCATTGGAAACCATGGAGGCCAGAAGGTACTACAGTAATATAGTTAAAGTACTGAAAGAAAAAAAGAAGGAAAGGAAAGGAAAAGAAAGGAAAGGAAAAATGCTCAACAAAAATTCTAAGTCCAGCAAAAGTGAATTTGAAAAAATATGACAGAAATTAATACATTGCCAAATAAACAAAAGCCAAAGAAGTCTTTTATAGTTGTTGTAAAGTCCTATTGAGTCAGGTCTGAATCATAGTAACCATTATGTCAGACCTAATTTGATTAGACTTAACAACAACAGTTGTTAGGTGCTTATGTGTTTACAATTGTTATACTTTCTTCATGATTTGAGCCATTAAGAACTATATAGCATAATGTCCTTTTCCACATTTCTCTGCTAGAATACTTTATGAATAATTTAGAGAAAAACTCTCTACTCCCATCTATAAAAATGCATTCAATTAGTGAAAGCCTGTAAACTTTTGCGATGATATATTCATTGAAAATATATTATCATATGATAAACTTTATAATTTAGTCTAATGCAAATCCACCTGGAAGCCCATCTAAGGAAGGAAGAATATTCAGAGAAAACTTTGTGTAATATGATCTCATCTGTCAGAGAAGCTTTGGCAAGGGTCAATTGACAGAAAAATAGTGAGAATATAGTGATTGCTTTACATCTATGTTTTTATGTATGTTACACACACACAAATACACACACTCAACATTTGTTTATAAACAGCATTCTGAAAAAAAATTGAATTGTCTTAGGTCTCCTCATTCTCTGCTAATTAACTTTCACATTTACCCATTTTCCACTTTGGCACCTGACTCTTGCTCCTTCTTCTATTTGTATTCTCGTTCTGGCTTTTATGAATAGTCCATGCACATATTCCCTCTTTCTCTCTGACTCTAGACTATATGATCTTCTTAAAATATTTTATGTCCCTAGTATTTATAAATCAAATTGTGATAAATAATTTGGGGAATATCATATATAACAAGGAGGTCACAAAATTAGAGTGTTATAAGTCAGCTTTGTTGTTGTTAGGTGCCATCGAGGTGGGTCAGACTCATAGCAACACTATGTACAACAAACGAATCATTCCTTGACACTGTGCCATGCCTAGCACTGTGTCAGTGCTTCTCCACTATTCTTAGGGTTTTCAATGGCTGATTGTTTCAGGATTGTTCCAAGAGTGGACTGTCAGGTCCTTCACCCATTTTTGTGGTGCCAAGGATCAAACTCAGGGCCTCAGAGATCACAGAGCAGTACTCTACCAACTGAGCTGAACTCCAGCCACCTAACAGAGTACCAAAATGTATGATGCAAAAATTGACAACAATAAAAAGATACATGAAAAGTTTGATAGCAATAGTTGGAGACTTCAATATCTCCCGTTTTCAACAATGGACAGAATATTTAGAATAACCCATAATAAAATGGAGAACACGAATAACATTATGAACAACAGCAGAACATACATTAAGGATACATAGAACACTCTCCAGCAGAGACCGTACTTTATTCAATAAAACAATTCTCAAATTTTAGAAAGACTGAAATTCACGGAACATCTTCTCCAGCCAAAATGGAATAAAACAGAAATCAATAACAAGGAAAACTGAAAGATTCACAAATTAAACAGTAGAAATTAAGCAACATATTCTTAAATATCTGCAATGATTAATTGTGTGTTTCAGTTTAACTGGATCAGAGAGTGTGAAGATATTTGGTTAAACATTATTTCTAGGTGCAACTGAAAATATTTCCAGAGAAAATATTTGAGTCAGTGGACTCAATGAAGCAGATTGCCCTCCCTACTGAGGGTAGGCATTATTCTATAAATTGAGGACCTAAAGAGAGTAAAAGGTAGAGGAAGAGAAGGTATGCTCTTTTTGATTGATTAATGGAGCTAGAATATTTAGTCTTCTCTTATCTTCAGACTGAAACATACACCATTGCCCTCCTCAAATTTAACAATACTACTGGCTTCCCTGGGTTGCCATCTTGCAGATAGTAGACCATAAAAATTCTCAGCCTCCATAATCATTTAAGCCATAAGGGAAACACAAATCAAAACTATAATGAGATAGCACTTTACGTCAACTACTACAGCTATAATCAAAATGATAAATAATAACATAATTTAGCAAGAATGCGGGAAAAATAAAAGAATTTGATGTGGATAAACTGAAATTAAATTGTCTGTAAAATGGTGCAGCCACTGTGGCAGTTTGGCAATTCCTCAGTATGCTAAATAAGTTACCACAGTACCTCAAACATTCTTTTTATAGATATCTACCCAAAAGAAATAAAAACATATGTCCACACAAAACTTGTGCATAGATGTTCATTTCAGCATGATTCATAATAGCCAAAAAAAGTTTAAACAAAATTAAATGCTTACCAACTGATGAATTGGTAAATAAAACATGGTATTTTAGTAAGAATACTATTTGGCAATCAATAAAAAGAAATTAAATACTGATTTATGCCACAGCATAGATGAACCTCAAAACTATTATGCTAAATGAAAAAAGTTCAATATACTGTATAATTCCAGTTACATGAGATGAACAGAATAGATAAGTCTACAAAGAAATAAAGTAGATTTGTGGTTTCTTGGTTGCCAGTGTGGGTGACTGAAAAGAGTAGTGACTACTAATGAGCCCAAAATTTCTTTTAGGGTTGAGGAGAATGTTCTAAGATTATTGTGTTGGCTAAACAACTCTGCAAATGTACTAAAAACTACAGGATTAAATATGTAAACATGTACAAATACATCGATAAACCTTTAAAAAACAAGGCTTTCATGGAGCATTCGTTCTAATGAAGGTATCAACAAGCAATATCATTAAAGAAGTCATATGAAAACATTCATCAAATCCATAAGCAAAACAGTTTATTGAACAGATCTTAACAAAAAACTCAAAAAAAAAGTAGAAAGATCTGGTCTTCTCTTGATAAACACAACCAGCTTTATAAATTAATGCATTCCCTAATTATGAACATAGTCCTTGGATTGGAAATAAAAATTTCCTTCAGAAAATTCTACTCCACAGGTAGAATTTACTCCAGACTTGGAAACATGTGATAATATGATTCCATCATATAATTAAAAAATAACCACCATACAATTAAAAAAATACAGTTCCACCATATAATTTGGTGTTTTTATTTGCAAGCAATAGAAACTCTCTCTCGTAATCTTAGCCAAAATGAATTTTATAAAACACATTAGGTAACTCCCAAACTCTCTCCATGAGCTAGAAGAATAGGTTTGGGCCCATGTAGTCACTGGCAATACACAAATCTGATCCCAGAACCATTAAGGTAGCTATATTGCCATGGGAATCACTGGGCATAATCCTTATTTGTAAAATTTTTATTGCTCAATCAGACATGTAGAGTTGCTGCTAAAACTTCTGCTTCTTTTGTCTCTGGAAATTGGATGTTGGTGCTACTGCTACACCAGCCCACTGGAACAGATTCTCCTGCATTTCACAAGCTTTCAACCCAAAGCCAAGGGCAGCTGCATCCAACTAATGTAGCCTAATCTAATGTGTTTGTTGCTAGTTCCTCGACCAGTAAAAAATGAGCATCAGATTTTCTGCTTACAAATTTGAGGAAGGATCTGTCCCATAAGGAGGAAATTCCCCAAACACGGACGTTGGATATTCAAAAGAATAGCAAAAGTCTGTTGTAGATGCCTTGAGGAAACAAGATATACCTAAATGTTAAGTGGATGCTTTTGGTTAGTGTAAACACAGTTTATAATTTTCCTTTTATTCTTCCATGTTAATCATATTTTCCATATTATTTTTCCATACTTTCCTTTTATTGCTACATAAATAATAAAAATTTTAAAGAGCATTATTCCTTAATAAGTGAGTGTTCTGTTTTAACTGAATTCACAGGAAATAACTCTATTTTTTTCCAAGGTTATTGTTACCGTAACTTGCAAATATGAAAAACAATTGTGGCCATTTCGCCATAACACAGGGAGCGGTTAGAATCCCAGAGATCTGGAGGGGATTTCGCGCACATGCACCCATGGGCCCGGACCCAACACGGAGTG
>VMDO01028218.1:0-24267 GCA_007922755.1 Pedetes capensis
GAAACAAAAGACTTGCAAGTTCTGGGAAGTGTTGGCAACTCACCCATGTCCCTATCCTCCGGGCAGTGCTGTGATGTGGGAGCCCCAGGCTGGACCATGGCTCTGCCACTCTGGGCAGTGTGCAGCAGGCTCTGTACAAGCCCCACCCCAGCTGCTGATGCAGGAGAGGACAGCAAGGCAGGCAGCTGGAGAGAGGCAGCAGCTCCATGCACAAGGGCTAAAATCTCTAAAATCTCTTCTCCTCCCCGCCCACACACCAAAACTCCTCTGATCTTTCCTTTCCTCCAGCTATTTCTCTCTTCTATCTGTGACCAACTTGCCTTGATTTCATCCTCTTAGATTTGGTCATTCAACAACTATTTATAAACACCTGCTATGTTGTTGTTAGGTGCCATTGAGTTGTTATCCGACTCATAGCGACCCTACATACAACAGGTGAAACACTTTATCAGTGTTCTCTGCTATTCATAGGGTTTTCAATGGCAGATTGATGTTTTGGGAGTGGGTCACCTGCTATACAAGGCACCTAATCTTCGCCACACCTCACTTCTCTCTGTCTGAAATAGCTGTGGACGAGGGCATCTGTTAGCTGATGAACACATCCGCACATTTCCAGTGCTTTCTCTGCAGCACCCGATGTGGACCTCTTTGTTTTTCACAGATTCTCAACCTATTGCCTTTAGTTTCCCCCTTTTGAGGTTTTCTCCTTCCTCTGCTGCTTCCCTCTGGGGCTCTTTCTTGTCCCTTGTCCTTCTTCTGCTCTCCAATGGCACCTAACAACAACAATAACAACAAAGTACATTTAAGTCTTCCATTATCTCTATTTCTATGGATTCTTGGTTTATGATTATAACGAATCATAAAAGATAGTCATTTTAGGAAAAAGTATAGGATGTGCTATGATTAAAATAGGTGATTATTTCTCACCAAACACAGCTTTTACTAATGTGAGAAAGAATCCGTCTACTTTTATTCATTTATTTTATTTCATTTTATTTTGCCACACTCAGAGATTGAACCCTGGGACCTTGCACATACTCTGCAAGTGCTCTCCCACTGGACTGCACCCCTACCTCATTTTTTTTTTTTGAGTCAAGATCTCACTAAATTATGCAGGCTGCCTATGGCCTTGAACTAGAGATGCTCCTGCCTGTACTTCCTGCAGTGACTATAGGCATGTGCCATTGGCCTCACTTCCTTCAGGTTTTAAAAAGACACCTGCCCCATTGTCACTCCTATGAAGGGTTCCTTTCTGTCTGCACCACTTATCCTAGTAAAGCAGCAAATTCAGCACAATTCCCTACCCACACGACTTCTCCTTCTCTCCTTGTTGCCATCAACATCTGTATTTGGGCTCACCATAGTTTTGGTCAGTTTGGGGGTTCTCCAAAATTGTCCTTCAGCACAGAACAGGCCCTGCTGAAATATTTGCTGTGAAATAAACACATTCTGGTGGTGATTTGATGGTAGAGTTTTTTTGTTTGTTTGTTTTTGCTTGGTTTTGCTTGGTTTTGGCCTTTGCTTCTTTTCTTTTAATTTTTCTAACTTTCTAGGCAGTTACTGTTTGCACAATTTCTGTGGGGGAATTGTTTATTTTATGCATCACTCTGCCAAGGAAGAGAAGTAGCTGTCAGAGTTGGTATTTAAATACCACATGTAAAATGTGCCAAAATTCCAGCTCCATGTCTGTTTGGTCTGTGCTCTAATTAGCTCAGTTGGTAGAGTGCCACTCTGCTTGCTCTGAGGCCCTGGGTTTGATCCCCAGCACTGAAAAATGGGATGAAGGACCTGGCAGGACCTGGCAGCCCACTCCTTGAAACAATCCGCGTTGAAACCCTTATAAATAGCAGAGAAGCTACTGACATAGTCCGGGGCATGGCACAGTGTTGGAGTGCTTCGTTCTGTTGTGCATAGGGTCGCTATGAGTGGGACCCGACTCGACGGCACCTAACCACAAATAGACCAAGGTAAAGGGGGTTAATTTTACTCTAATTGAGACCAGAAACCACTTAATTTTTAAGCGGGGGAGTACCATTATCTGATTTATATTAACAGTTCATAATCCAACCTCCCTAAATTTCAGCTGCTCCATCTCCAAAATTGATAGATACTGTTCAATAGTTTTTTGAGAAGACTGAAGGTTTGATGACTTAATGTGTGTTGTTGTTGTTGTTGCTGTTGTTAGGTGTGGTTGAGTCAGGTCCAACTCATAGCAAGCTTCAAGGTTTTCAATGGCTAATTGTTTCGGGAGTGGACTGCCACATCTTTCTCCCATATTTGCAGTACTGGGGATCGAACCTGGGTCCTCAGAAAATGTAGCACAGCCCTCTACCAAGTGAGCTAAACCCCAGCCTTCAATGTGTGTTAGCTACAATTAAGTGATGAGTGGAGTAGAAGGGATTTTTTAAGTACAGTACCTGTCCATGCACTGCACAATTTCATTTTTTCACAGCATTAGTCTTCCTATACTTTTGCTTCTTTTTAGAAGGCAATGTAAACTTTTTATGCAGGAGCATTCTGAACAATGTAGGTAGGTACTCCACCTTCAAGGTGAGCATAATTTCCCAATCCTTAAGTGTTGGCTGTGCTTACTGACTTCCTTCCAAAGAAGACAATATGGGAAGGCAGAGAAATGAATAACTTTACAGTAGTAAAACCTGATATGCACCACCTGAGCCAAGTGACCAGAATTAACATCAGCAGTGATAAACCAGGTCAGTAGTAGGTACCTGGGAAACGATGAGATGGGAATGGCCCTTTACCCGGATGATCTGCTTCACCAAAGCACACCACCACAGTCTAATTATGAGAAAAACATGAGACAAATCCCCATTGAAAGACATTCTTCAAAATACCTGACTAATGCTCCTCAAAACTGTCAAGGTCATCAAAAACCAGGGAAGTCTGAGAAACAGTCACAGTCCAGAAGAGCCAAAGAGATAAGATAATATGATGACTAAATATAATATGGTGTCTTTGGGTGTGATCCTGGCACAGAAAAAGGTGTTGCTATGAGTTGGACCTGACTCAATGGCACCTAATAACAACAACAAAGTATCAACTTTAATTAGTGATAATGTATCAGTGTTCATTCATTCATTTTAACAAATCTACTATCCTGGTGTAAGAGTTGAAAAGTAGGAGTAACTGGGTGTGAGTATATGGGAACTCTTTTTTCTCAACTTTTCTATAAATTGAAAAATGTTCCAAAATAAAATGTTTTTTTGAAAAATGTCATGTAACATCTTCAACAATGCAAATTTTGGTGAATTATCTCAGCTATCTCAGAGAAGTATCTAAAATTATGACATTTGGACACAAGTGTTATAATAAGTACAAGGATTAGAATATATTACGTAGTGCTCATAGTTTACATTAAAGATGTGACTCGCATACAGACACACAGATTCCCCACAGACCTCAGCCTGCAAAATCCACTTGGAGGTATTTGCTACTTTGTGACTCAGGCTTATTCCATGGCAGATGTGGAGAACTTAAATTGTTTCAATAGAGGGCATTATCCTTTTTCTCTTCTTTCTCTTTCTTCTCTCTCATTGGGTCTCCAGGAGGTCTCGCTGGTTTAGTCCTGCAATCCTTATCCACAGGTGTGGCAGAAATTGTTAGCTGTTCACCAAGCCATTCCTCTTCCTCCTGGGTGCACAGTAGGACCACCTTTTCCAACCACCCTTGGACACTTAGCGGTGGCCTCTGGCTGGACGGGAGCTGGAGTGATTTGTGCCTCTTCCTGACCAGCCTTGCTCACAAAATTCCCCCATATCAGATCATCTATGCTCTTTCTCCTTATAGTGGCCACATGTCCATACTCAGAGCAACATTGGAAGGTTAGAGAACCTCTGCCAACCTGGGTCCCTAACTGATTTGCAGAGTACAGTCCTTTGGCCCGTGTGGAACCACCTTAGACTCGTTGCTGTACCTGTTACAAGAGTTAGCCTATCCTAGTAATGTGATGATGCCCTCTTCCTCTCTGGTCTTGTTGTATTAAAATTTTCCTCAAAAATGTCTGTGACCTAATTTCCAAAAATACATGGTCCTTTATGGAAAGGCTGCAAGTGGGACTTGTAAGCCCCTACAGGGTCCTATGCTTTGACTGATTTTTCGGTTTCCAGTTGCATCTGTCTCCAGGTCTCTGTTCCAGACGACAGCATAAAAATCTCTGTGCTGGATGTGACAGGTGTCTGAAAAGGGAAGCGCTCTCTCCTTAGAGATCCTCATCCCTAACCTGGCCCCCTCCTCGAAGTCACTTTGGGAGCTGGCCTGTCCGTGCTCTGATTCCCTCAGGGCACACTGATTCCCTCAGCAGACTGCTCAGCTCACTTTATTTTTGGCCATGTCCGTCTCTTCCCCACAGGCTCATGAGGGGACACTTGGCTTGTTCAACTTCATGTCCCCGATACCTAGCACTATGACAGGCTCCTCATAGGTATGCAGGGACTTCCATTCCTTGTTCTTCGGAGGAGTGGGGTTCTAAACTTACCGCTTCACACAGAGACTAGGCTCATCTGTATTCACAATACTCGCTCAGCAACATCCACCCACTGCAAGTCACATCTTAAACCTCCTTCAGGGCTCCCAGGGCCATGGCCCTTGGTCACCAAAGCAGCCACCCAAGCTGCAGAGTGGCACTGTGATGTCTACTTCATGTGCACAGTACTTTCCCCAGGGTGAATCGCAGCTTTGCCTGACGCAGGGAGAGTGCTGGCACACCACCGTACCGAGCTCCGTGAGTGTCCTTGCACTTCGGGCCTCCTCTCGATGGCAACAGGAATGAGGCGAGGGCCTGCTATTCTGCACTGCAGGGCTGGGCTCACCACCTGTGGGAGGATCAGCTCCCATCTACTCTTGGCCCTGTTCAAAGTTCAAAGGTTTTTGGTTTGAGTTGTTGTTGTTGTTGTTGTTGTTATTTTTATTTTGTTTTGTTTTCTTTTGTTTTTTGCTTTCTAGAGCTCTTGTTTGATTTTGGCGTGGAGAAAAATCACCATGATTCTATGCACTATAATTTTTTGCCTGTATGGCTCAAATATGAAAATTTCAGGAAGCAGTAGTGGGGATCTTGAGAAGCAGCAGTTTTAATTGACAGAGGCAAAGGCTTGAGAGTGTGATCCATCTAGATTTGAATTCAGATGCAACACTTACTAGCTTGGGCAACCGGAGCATGTGGCTTACACTCTCTGAGCCTCAGTTTTCTCATCTGTACAGTGGACTTAAAATCAGTGTTCACCTCATAGGACTGCTGGTAAGAAAGATAGTGTATGTGTTCAGCACTATGCGTGATATAAAGGAAATTGTCAACATGTGTTAACTGTAATGAGGATTATTAGCATCATCTTGTTGCATGATTGTCTTTTCACTTGATTTCATAGTAAGGAAACTGGGCTGAGAGGTTGCGAGTGACTGGAATAAGCTGGGTTATTCGAAGATTACTCTGGGATTTAGCTTGTTAAAACATACAGTTTGTTCCGTTCCCAGTGCTTCTCTGGTGCGGAATATGGTGTTAGATGCTGTCAGAGGAGATGCTTGCCTTGCCTTCAAAGCACTTATCATCCAAGCACCATCTCAGACCTTTCAATATATGCAGAAGTAGATAGAAGTATAGATGACACTGTAAACGCTCTCATACGAGATCCAGGCAAATGTCCACAGGAGGAAGCTGAAGGTAAATGAACACCTTTCTGATAGGTCTTGGAAGATAGAGAAGGTAGACACTCAAAATGCATGTGAAGAAAGAGGGGCTGGGATTTAGCTCAGTGGGTAGAGCGCTGGGCTACAGTCTCTGAGGTCCCGAGTTCAATTCCCAGCACCGCAAAAATGGGAGAAGGACCTGGCAATCCACTCCCAAGGCAATCCCGAAACAGTCAGCCATTGAAAACCCTATGAGGGTCGCTATGAGTCGGATACCAACTCGACGGCACCTAACAACAACAACAAAATCAAAGGAAGCTGGGATCATAATGCTTAGAGACCATCGTGGAAGAAAGCCTGCAGGAAGGCAATAACCGTAATGGAGAGAAAATTCTAAGAGGTTGTGAATTCACACACCACCAAAGTCCCCAGCAGAGCTCACACTCACTGTGTCCTCACCTAAGCACATTCTGCCCACTTCTTCACCTTGCCCCCTTGACTCTGCTGATGGCATTCCCAATCTCCTGTCACCCGAGCCACAAACCTTTGCCTCACCCCTCCTCTCCTTCTCCTTCATACCTAGCCATTACCAAATTCTGGTGCTGCAACCTGAGAACCAAATCCAGATTTGGAAACCAGCCGTGCCTGCCATCCCCACTGCCCCCACCTTCTCAGAGCCTGGGCCTCACTTCTGGGGTGCTGTGGCTGCCCCCTGATGGGCCAACAGTCCTGTGAACTTGAACCCTCTGGCAGGTTTCTGCTTTACTCCCCTCTCTTCCTGAAGTCAGCAGAGCAGAAGGTTGCAGGTCGGCCTGGCTTTGCTCATGCATTCACTTTAGTGCTTTGCTTTCAGACAGAAAATAGATAGAAATAAGGCAATTTTCACCACAGAGGACGAAATCTGTCAGCAGCTGAATCCATGTGAAGGCTGTGTCCATCTTATTTTGCTTTTAAGTAATAAGCATCTATATCTGATCATAGGAGAGGCTCTTATTTTGTTTCATAAACTGCAGGAACCATTATTTTATTTTTAAGAATTCTCTGGCCGGGTGCAGTGGTGCACACCTGTAATCCCAGCACGTTGGAAGGCAGAGCCAGGAGGATCACAAGTTCAAGACCAGAGGCCGTCTGTGTAACTTAGCGAGACCCTGTCTCAAATAGTAAAAAAAGGGCTGGGAGCAGCTCAGTGGTCCAGCACTTGCAAAGCGCAAGGCACTGGGTTCAACCCCTGGTACCACAAAAAAAAGAATTCTCCAGATCCTTCCACACTTGTATCATGACACAATAATGAAGGATTTGATGGCATGAGAATGAGTTAATGAAACAATGCATCTGCAAGAAAGATGAAACATTTACATCTTTTATGAAGTGTTCATTCAGTCCTGAATGAACTCTCTAAAAGTTTCTACGATCATGGCAAAAGAATTTTAAGACTTAGTTCCTGTTCTACAAGACCATCTATTCTTGTCTTGCTGATAAGTGACATACACATGATATTGCTAGAGAATAGTACAAGTCACTGGTTTATGGTATCAAAGGCAAGAAAAATAAATAAAGCTCCAAAACAGGACATGATACTAAGTCATGAAAAACTTGTTTTAGTTTCACAATATGTTTCTAGAATAATACAATTTGGTTCAGTTCACTTTAAAGTACTTTGTTATATTTCAAGGTTTTTCCAGTAAATGCTATTTTTTATTTCAAGATGTTGCAAATCCATCATGCCCCAAATATGTAAATACATAGCAGAATCTGTATTGTTTTCAAATAATTTTTTTTTTATAGTACCAGAGGACTAAACCCAGGGCCTCACTCATACTTTGCACACACTCTACCACTGACCCACACTCCCAAAACCTTTTTTATTTTTATCTTGGGATAGGGTCTTGCTAAGTTATACAGGCTGCCTCAAATTGGTGATCATCTTGCCTCCACATCCTTAATTGCTGGTATTCCAAGCATGCACCACTATGCCCAGCCCAAACAGTTTGTTTTATTAGAGCCAGATATAAGAAGAAACATGCATCTTCAGAGTTATGAATAACAACCGCTGTGGGTACTTTGAGATCTGGGGTTTAGCTCAGTTGGCAGAGCGCTGCTCTGCAGTCTCTGAGGACCCGGGTTTGATCCCCAGCACTGCAAAAATGGGAGAAGGATGTGGCAATCCACTCCTGAAGCAATCCTGAAGCAATCAGCCATTGAAAACCTTATGAGGGTTGCTATGAGTCGGACACTGCTCAGCAGCACCTAACAGCAACCTAACATGGGTACTTTGGTGAGTTGAATTTTTTCTCAGAAGCAAGTTTCATTTACTTTTTTCTTATTAGTAAAGAAATATTCATGATGGGAAAAGCCAGAAAATGAAGACAAAACATAACATTCTTAGAATCATCTTTTAAGTTGTGTGTGTGTGTGTGTGTGTGTGTTTATTTGTTGTTGTTAGGTGCCCTCTCGTCAGGTCCAACTCACAGAGACTCTATGCACAACTGAGGAAATCCTACCTGACACTGAGCCATGCCTGGCAATATGTCAGTGCTTCTGTGTTATTTATAGAATTTTCAATGGCTGATTTTTGTGGGAGTGGGCTGCCAGGTCCCCCCCCCCATATATATATGTAGTTAAATAAGCATAGGATAGTATACACCATTTTGTAATCCAGTCCTAGTATTTAGGAAAATTGTTAATAACTTTTCCAATTAGTGTACAAATTAATGCATTTCATTATACCATTTCCATACATGCATATCATGGTATATTGCTCACATTCACTGCCCATTATGCTCTCCCATTCCTCCTCTTCATTCCTGCTGACCACCTTCCTACCCACAAAAGGTGCCCCTTATGCTTTCTTGTCTTATCTAATACTCTTACTGTTAATATTTTTCCATATTTACAATGTATTTCTGTGACATTTTTAATGACTACCCAATGTTCCATATTATATAGACTATTCTGTATCAAATCCAGGTGTTTTCATATAGTTTCATCTCAGGACTACTTTACAGTTAAAAATTATTTAAGATTTCAAAGAACTTTTGTTACATGAGTTATATCCATCAACATCTACCTTATTAGAAATTAAAACTGAGGATTTTTAAATATTTTATTTCAAATAACAGTAAACTGATTACTATCAGCACAGATAACATTTGTGTGAAAGATAAACTATATTTTCCAAAATTAAAAAAATTGATGAGATTAATGGCATTGTTTTGTACTTTTTCAACTGTCTTTAAAGTATGGATTAAAAGAAGACAATAAATTCCCCTATCTGCTTCTACCTTTGATCTGCATGTCATGTAGCCTCTGGAAAATTCCTCTGTACACTAATGAGAGAATGATGATTAAAAAGAACAAATGATATTATTAAGAATTTGACATTTCAGACCCCCTGAAAATCTTTTAGAGACCACCCAAATGGATCTATTGGAGCCCCATGAGTCCCCACACCACATTTTGAGAAGTGCTGATTGAACAAATGCTCAATTTGTGAACATCTGTGTTGTATGTAAATTGCATCTTGATAACAGCAATACTTCAAGATGTTTGAGTACATTTTTAATAAGCTAACTGAAAGGCTAGGATGTTGTCATTCATTAGCATACAGAATACATTTTCAGTGATAGAAGTAATAATAACTACTTACTGCTTTATCAGGAGATGGATATGGTGATCTACTCACAAGGAATCCCAAAACAATCAGCCATTGAAACCCCTATGAGGATCATTATTGGACCAGACTTGGCAGAACCCAACAACAACACAACTCCTTTATACATAGCAGACCACTTGTTCAGGACTTAAGGAGCATCTTCTTAATACAACCTTACAACAACACTGAGGTAGATTACCTGCAGTTTTTAACAAGGAAAAGGACCTGGAAAAAGTTAGCAATTACCCATGTTTCGTCTTAGGTCTTCCTAATTGGAGCTCGTGCTGCAAATCAGAACAGGATACACTGCCTCCTATGGGGCAGAGAGGATGGAATGAGAGCAGAGTGAGAAGGAGAGCTGTGTGGTGTATAAAATCATAATGTCATTATGATTTGTTAGAGCTTAAGTAATTATACAATTTGATTTTTTCAAATAATTTTCTTATTATCTACTTTCCACTTGGGTCCCTGTAGATGTAGCGATGGGATCAAAATCCAGACATTTACACAGAGTCATCTGCATGATGCATGTTGTTTCTGTGCTGATGTTTCCTGCTACATCTTGCTTGTTTTGACTATAACCTCATTATTTCTGCACAGGTGACTTTTCTCACCAATGAATGACCTCATTGATGCATTGATGGTCATTGTCATAACATGTCATTGTTTCTCCTATTGAGGGCCTCCTAAGTACTGATTTCATCTACATTGTGTCCTCTTAGTCCTTACAAGTCCATGGAGTAGGTGGTATTAATTAGCACCATTTTATAAATGAAGAAACTGAGGCTTAAAGAGGAAAGTTAAGTAGGAAAAAGGCTTAAAGTGGAAGAAACTAGCCATCAACCAAAGCCTATACCTTTAACTGCTTGAAGATAGTATATATTCTCATTCATTCATTCCGTCTCTCTCCCTCTCTCCCTCTCTCTCCTCTTTCTTTCTTTTTTTTTTTTCTTTTTCTTTTTTTGAGACAAAGTCTTACTATGTAGCCCTCTATAGCCTAGGCTGGCCTTGAACTCATGATCTTCCTCCTACCAGAGCCCCTTGAGTGCTGGGATTTCAGGCATGTACCACCATACTTGGCTCTGCATCCTTTTGTGCTCTACAGCACAAATAACGCTACCAAAGGATTTCATAATAAGGAAGAAAGATAGGTACAAGCAGCATCCCTAAGTACTGTCGTCCTCCAGCCTGACCTCAGAGAACCACTCCCCACCAAGGACTGCAGCTCTGTGCCAGATCCTACTGGACTTGGCCAGTGTCTCTGTTCTGATCCACAGTGGTAGCAAGCCATGGAACACAGCATGCACTGTGATTACTCCTTCCTTTTAAAACAGCATTGGTCATTTCCAGAATGTTGGATTCTATAACATCAAAAACTCATAACATTTATTTCTAGAAATGATGCTGACCACTGACTTGGACATCTACATCAAGTCCTGGCATTAGGCCATTTTTATAGAAGAGAAACAATTTACTGTGGAAAGCATTCAAGGGGGTATGATCATGGCAACCCCATCATAATGATAGAACATTAAGGATGGTGCTTCTGAAACAGGTTAAAATGTATAAGATACACTGAGTCTGCTAAAATAAGCTAAAAAAAACTTTGGGAAAAAACATTCTGTATAAAATAGAAGACTTTTATGCATAAAGCCAGAAGGATATAATATACAATATGCATGTGCTTGGATATTTATTCATTTTAACACATGAATGAAATATAGTGTACTGAGAACATCTTTCTTTTAATAGAAGAAAATACATCCATATAGACCAGATGCCCTCTTGAGCTCCTTGGGAGATCTGGACCAACATGACCCAAAAACCCAAATGCATACAATGGGGAATGTCTTGCTTCTCCCTTCTATTTTCTGTGACTTCTAGAATTGTGCATAAGGGCTCCCACTTGGCTATCTCCCCACCCAAACTTTTTATTTATTTATTTAGTAGCCTTTTAATGTATATGAGGTAGTGGTTGCTGTCAAGTC
Source organism: Pedetes capensis (assembly GCA_007922755.1). NCBI lineage: Eukaryota > Metazoa > Chordata > Mammalia > Rodentia > Pedetidae > Pedetes > Pedetes capensis. Next base: position 11,281 of record VMDO01028218.1, read on the forward strand.
AGTGTCCAACTCATAGAGACCCTATATACAACAGGTGAAACACTATTGTCAGTGCTTCTCTGCTATTCATAGGGTTTTCAATGGCTGATTCTTTTTGGGGAGAGGGCTGCTGAGACCATCTCCCAGGCCTGTAGCACCCAGTGTTCCCAGGCAGTCTCCCATCCAAGTACTAACCAGGCCCAACCCTGCTTAGCTCCTGAGATCTGAGGGCATCAGGCACCACAGTGGTACAGCTGCAGGCTGTATACGAGGTAGTATCTCCTTTTCCTCATGACTAATGATGTTGAGCATCTTTTCATGTGCTTATTAGCTATTTGTGTATCTCCTTTGGAGAAAAATCTACTCAAATCACTTACCTAATATTGAGAGGTATTTGTATTTTTTTTTCTTTTTTTGCCATACTTGGGTGTTGAACCCAGGACTTTGCACATTCTTTGCAAGTGCTCTACCACCAGGCTGTACCTCCGGCACATTTTTACTTTTTATTTTGAGAGAAGGTCTCATTATGTTATGCAGGCTGCCTCTGGCCTCAAACTTGTTATCCCTCTTCCTCTTCCTCCTGAGTCACTGGGATGACAAGCGTGAGCCACGGCCCCCAGCTAGGTATTTGTATTTTTGTTGTTGAGTTGCAGTTCTTTCTATATCCTTGATATGGACTCTTTTTCAGATACTTGATTTACAAGTATTTCTTCCCCTTCTGTGGGTTGCCTTTTAACTCTGTTGATCACATCCTCTGATGCATAGTTTTTCATTTTGATGTAGCCTATTAGTCTATTTTTTTCTTTTGTTGCTAAAGCTTTTGGTGTTATATCCAAGAAGTAACTGCCAAATCCAGTATCATGAAGTTTTTCCTCTATATTTTCTTCTAAGAGTTTAGTAGTTTTAGCTTTTACATTTAGGTTGCCTTATGTTTTTAAAAGATCACCTAGACTTCTGGTGGGAAATAAATTGTAGAGAGGCGAGAATAAACAGAGTCAGAGAGATCAGTGAGGAGGATCTTTCTGTAGCAAGGTCATGGTGACTCAGGCCAAAATGGCAAAACAGAGATGGTTGGCTTCAACCAAACAGCTGTTTTTTTGAGTTGCCTTCTCCAAGGTAATACCAGCTGTTGAGTGTTGTATGTCAGGCTGTAGTGGTGGCTGCTGGTTCTCCTTTTCTGGTTAGAACCACAGTCTTGCTTAGGATTCCAAGATACTCAGTAAAACATTTGCCCTCTCTGATTCCCTTATAGTCAGGGGAGACCACATTAAAAATTTCTGGCTTTTGACACATAAGCAGAAATCAGATAGGGATTTCTTGGTGAAATTTTTGCTTTCCTGATAAAGGCACTACCACTTCCTTCTTCCTTCTGCTTTCCTTTTTCCTGAACCAGATGTGAGGCTGGGGACAGAGGGATCACCTTGCAGTCTTGGCTCAACAACAGAACCTGATGCTAAGAAAGGCAGAGCAGAAAGGAAGCCAGAGCCTGGGACACGGGACTTGTCCTTGCGTCTCTGCACTGTCCTACACTGCCTTCTCAGGACACCCGAATATCCCAGGAAAACAAAGCCCAGCTCCATTAAGCCATGAGAGTCGGAGCTGTATGACACATGGTCAAGTGCGGTTCCACCTCTCGCACAAGTGTCTGCTAAGCACTTACACAATTCCTTCTCTGAAACCTCAAAACAACTCCACAAGCAAGCAGAATCAGTTCCCACTTTATAGATGATAACACTAAAACTTATATGTAAAACTATCTCCCACATGTGTGACACTGGGTTGAAAATGAGAAAACATAGGAAATGTAGTTTTTATGAGCAATGGCATGTAAAGTCCAGATACCTCATGAATTTAAGCAGCAAGAATAAATAACTCAAAAATGGAAATAGAACAAGAGGGTAAGGGGGAACCTATATGAATAATGTACATCAAAATGCATATATGTAAATGCCACAATGAAAAGCATGTCAGAATGAATCACCTTAAGGTGTACATTAAAAATGTCCAATAAAAATTTTTTTTAAAAAAATGAAAATAGACAATAAGAATCATCTCACTTCTCTGGCAAACTCCTACTCATCATTAAGTCCTAGCTGAAATGCCCACCCCTCAGTAAAATCTTCTCAGACTTCTCGAGATGGTATCAACTCCTAGCATTCTCTTCTTACATATCCTCTATAGTAACATATATTGTGTTTCATTGTGACATACCTGTGTCTTTCTCAACCACCAGAGTGTGAGCAATCTGAGGGTAGTAACCAGGTCTTCTTCATTTAGATCTTTTTAGGCGCAAGCACAAGGCCCAGCGTAATGGGCATGGTGCATGGCTTGGAGTTGACAAAGCCCTCATTAGTACCATTTTTAAAAACTAAAGCTTTCTGATTTTCAGACAGAGATCCACAGCAAATGATGGACTGCAATGAAGCAGCTTGAAGAATGGAACAAAAATTACAAAATAGCAATTAGAAAAGTAGCAATTAGAAAGAATCGAGAAGGAAGAAGTCACAGAAACCTAAAAAGTGCAATAATGCAAATTAGGGGCTTCCCTGGGTTTATGTGGAAAGACAACAACGTCTGCAAAATTTGTAGCAAAGTGAGCATTATCTGCTTTGGTTTTGGTTTAATTGTTAAAGTGACTTTTTATTTTTTAAAAAAGAACCACCTTCAATAAGACCAGAGGCATGAATGCATTTCTGCTTTCTCTTTTTTGCCAAAGTCTATAAAAATACATATTGGAAAACTTCAATTCAAGATCAATATCCAAAAGTAGATCAGAGATCACGCATCTTGTAGGAACACGCATGTTCTTATTATTTAACTGAGAATTTCATGGCACAAATAAGAAGATCCCAGTTAATCAGCGCTATGCTATTAGTAGCCTGCAGCTGTAGCCCTGTGGCATCCAATCCTGTCAGATCTCGGAAACTAAGCAAGGTCGGGCCTGGTTAGTACCTGGATGGGAGACCACCTGGAAACACTAGAAACTGTAGGCTTGGAAGAAGGACCTGGCAACCCACTCCCAAAAATCAATCTGCCATTGAAAATCCTATGAACAGCAGAGGAGAACTGACAATAGTGTTTCCCCTGTTGTACAGAGGGTCACTATGAGTCGGATACCGATTTGACGGCACCTAACAACAACAACAACAACAACAACAATGCTATTAGTAAACACAAGGCTAGTGGGGTCCTGCCTTTGGCTTTACAAATGAAAGGCTACACTCTGGTCTCCTCTATTTGTTCCTCCCCATGGCAAGAAAAGGATGTGCCTACCCAAAGCCTGAGTCTCCACTCTACACCATGCCTCAGGTCCTTGGAATTCTAAAATTCCACACAAACGGCTTCAGTCCTCTTGCTAGGACCAAGAACAGCTGCTTTCTTGCCTTGGTCCTTCTCCGGGAAGGTTGGGCTAGGCCTAAAAGATGGCCAAGAAGCATCTCCTAAACTGGGCACAATGGTGCATGCCTCTAATCCCAATAAGCAATTCAGGAGGCGGAGGCAGCAGGATTGTGAGGTTGGGGCCAGAAGCAGCCTGTGTAACTTCATGAGACCTTGATTCACAATCCAAAGCAAAAAATGGGCTGAGGGCGTGGCTCAAGGGTGGAGTGCTTGCAAGAAGCATGCGTGAAGCCCTGGGTTCAAACCCTGGGTGCTATAAAAAGGAGGAGGGGGGAGAGGAGGGGAAGAAGAAACAGAAGAGGAAGAAGCAGCTCCTAATGAGGTATATGAAGGTAAACAGAGTGTAAACATGAGTGGGAACATCTCCCACCCCCAGCTCCCAAGGTCCCTTACTGGCAGCACAAGGAATTGACAGATGGGCTGCAGGGCGGTGCTGTCTTTCCAAACTGACTTGTTCTAGTTCAGTTCCCCACGCTGACTAATCAGGATCAGTTAGTTTAGCCTCGCCTTCCAAGTTCTTCTAGGGCATTTCTGTCAAAATAGGAAGCTAGACCATTTTGGTTATCCTGATTTATAATTTTCAAATTAAGGCAGGCATAGAATTAGACTTTTTTAGAAATATACTCTTGCCCCAGGCACCAGTTAGGAATCAGTAATGACAGCAGTTAATAAACAAAATTGAGAAAGAAGATAAAGCCTATGTAAAACACGAACAGATTGAAAGCCCTTTGCCTCCAAATTCACAGTAACTGTGTACCCTGGGATAAGGTGGACTCGGAGCCTGCCCAAGAGTGCGACACAGAATAAGTGTTTATTAAGCACTTGTGGCAAGAATGAGGAACAAGCATACACGTTAGGCGTTCACTTCCATAAATAGCCCTGGGGATATGAGGTGAAGCCTGCATCCATAGCACTGTGGCGACCGATCCCCTCAGATCTCGGAAGCTAAGCAAGGTCAGACCTGGTTAGTACGTGGATGGGAGACTGCCTGGGAACACCAGGTGCTGTAGGCTTGGGAGAAGGACCTGGCAACCCACTCCCAAAAATCAATCCACCATTGAAACCCTATGAATAGCAGAGAAGCACTAGCAATAATACCATTTTGTCTGTTGTATGTAGGATCACTATGAATCAGACACTGACTTGACGGCACCTAACAACAACAACAACAACATATGATGTGATTCAAGGTATACAGGAAGCTTAGCATGACCAGTGCCACCTCCCAGCCCTGTCCTACAGGACCTGCACGCGACCTTACCTCCTTCCCCTGTTACTCCGGATCCCACCATTCTCCTGATCTCCCAAATGTGACACGTCAGTAGCATCTTCGACCTCTTCCTTCTTCCACCCCCGCCCCCAGCCAATAGCAGCAACATCAGGAACTTCCCATTGGTGCCCACTCCCCAATTCTTGTAGCCATCACCATATACTACACCCCCCATAGTAGGAATACCTGTGAATCTTTCCCCTCTACTCTATGTAGCACCAGTCACTTATTTTTGCTCTCCCGTAGCACCTAACACAGGGATTCACACCCAGTTGGCATGGAGGAAAATTGGCTGAATATTCATCAAATGGATTTTGAATGCAGCAGAGCTGTTTTTAAATAGTTCTACGTTCCTATGTGAGTGCTTTGCACCAAGAGTGTAGGTTCTGATGTCAGGCTGCCTGGATCCTGATCCCTGCTCTGCCGCTACCTGTATGTGTGAGCATCATGTTGGTTTCCTCCTGTATAAGATGGAAGTGTTCAGAACCCTAGCTCGTAGAGCAGCTGAGAGATCCAAGGAGTTAATGTGGATATAGAAAGAAGTGTTCAGAAGAGGACCTGGCATGTGATAATGGCACATGACCCATGTTCTTGGTTTTCAAAAATCTTCTTAGCAATTTTACCTGATAAGTACAGATATCCCACAGTATTCGTGAGCAATTGGTTGCAGGACCCAATGGGATCCCAATAACCAAGGAAGCTTAAGTCTCTGATATAAAATCATGTAATATTTGCTTATAATCTATACAGTCTTCCTGTACAATTTAAATTGTCTCTGTTGTTAGGTGCCATCGAGTCAGGTTTGAGTCATAGTGACCCTCATCGGGTTTTTGATGGCTGATTGGGGGTTATTTCAGGAGTGGGCTGCCACAGACTCCTCCCTCCCACCCCCCATAGTGCTTGAGATCAAACCCAGGGCCTCAGAGAGCACAGAGCAGACCTCTGCCAGCTGATCTCAATGGCACCTGACAGCAACAGGTCATCTCTAGATTCCTTAAAATATCTAATACAATGTAAATATTATACATCCAGTTGCACTGATAAGGAATAATGGGAAGGAAAAACTGTACACATTCAGTGCAGATGTAAGGTTTTTTTTTTTTTCCCCTGTGGTTGAATCCACCGATGCAGAAGCTGCAGGTACATTTGTCATAGCAACTGTACAACTTTTCATAGCGGACTGTATTATTGTCTCCACTGTGGAGATAAGGAAACTGGTGTCGGCAGAATTCGAGTAACACGCACGGCCTCCAGAGGTGGCAGGGCACAAGGAGTTCAAGCAAGGGCCAACCTGTCTGCGCCTGGAGCTGCCAACTCCACACTGCAGTGTTGCACCACACAAGACAGTCCCTCGTACCCTGTGACTCAGAGCAGACATCAGAGAGGTGCAAACCCATCAGCCTGAGCTGCACTGTGGGTTTACTCTCTGGGAAAAAGGAAACACGGCTGGCAAAATTCTTCAAATCCTGGGCCTGGGAGCAAAGGTGGGCTGGATATCTCCCTCCCAGGAGACTTCAGACTTGCCCACAACTTCGTCTGGCCCCAGGAACACACTGTGCCTGGAGGATCCAGACTCAGTTACCCAACTGCTCTACTCAAGCCATATAAAGAGCCACATGTCAGCCACAAGACAGAAATGGAGGTTTTGCAATACTCTTCAAGACAGCTTAATCCTTCATAGTTTTAGAAGCATGGGGCTAGTTAAACAACTAGGAGCCTCTCAATAAATACTGAGAGTGTGCCTACGTTACAGCACACTCCTGATTTGACAACTAGCTGCATCATTGCCTCTGTTCCCCCATCCACACTGTCCTCACCTGTACCCATAGTACTGCAAATTAAGCCCCTAATCAGAAAGCCTAGGAAAATAGTTGTCGTTAGGTGCTACCAAGTTGGTCTCCAACTCATAGTGACCCTACGAACAACACTCAAAACAGTTTTGTTATGCTTCTCTGCTGTTCATAGGTGTTTCAATGGCTGATTGTTTTTTAGGAGTGGGTTGCCAGGTCTGTCTCCCAAGCCTACAGCACCTGGTATTCCCAGGCAGTCTCCCATCCAAGTTAACCAGGCCCACCCTGCTTAGCTTCTGAGATCTGATGGGACTGGATGCCACAGTGGTAAGGCTGCAGCCTGGAAAATAGAGGAAGCAGTTTTTATCCTAATATAAGGTTTTAAAATTTCCAAATCTTAAGAACTTAACATGCTAAGTGTCTTTGTGTTTAGGAATTATTTGTAAGAATATGGGTCTCCTTGACCCATAGCTGAGAAACATGCTGGGTACTACAGAATAATCCCTGATGTCAGTAAAAAGCAAACACAAATAAGCACCGAGAGCAGATTCTAGAATGTGCTCAGGTTGTTGAATATGCTGGACGATATATTCCTTCTCAGATGAGTTTTTTATTCTTCATTTCATGTTAGGTATTTTAAGGTCATAATTTTTAGGACTAATCTCTGAGAATTTCTTATTTTTCAAAGGCTTTCATTAGCCATTGAATTCTTCCACATTTGGATACTTTGGGAAATCAAATTTAGCTAGTTCTTTAAATCCACATAGCCAGAATAGGCTGCTATTTAAGAAAGTACAAACAAAATCTAATTTTAAATAATCCAAATGTGAAAATTAGTATTATCTGAGAAATTCATTTCCATTTTTCTAAGTTAAAGGAAATAGCTACAAAGCCTTTTTTCTCCCTGAGTTCAACACTTAGGTGAATTGTACAAAATAACAACAAAACATATTGATATAAGAAATCCATTTTTTAAAAACAGCATATTTTAAACTAAAAGTCATGATACATTCATAGGTCATGAGATCAAATCAAGCGGTCACAAATAGCATTCTTTTAAAAAAAATTAAATAGTATAGAAAAGTATAAAATAATCAGAATACATTGCAGCTGATATGTATACTTCTACAGTTAGCAATGAATTATGATATATGATTTTTTTTTCTTTTACTGAGTTGCTACAAAAAAGTATTTGAAAGCTCTGCTCTAGAAAATTTCCTGCAGTAGATACATCTTTTGCGCATCCCTCTGTGCCATGTGCATGGATAGTTTCTTGTGTTAGGTGCCATCAAGTTGGATCTGACTCATAGCAACTCTGTGCAATAGAATGAAACACTACCCAACACTGTGCCATGCCCAGCACTATGTCAGTGCTTCTCTGCTATTCATATGGGTTTCAGTGGCCGATTGTTTGGTGATTGTATCAGGAGTGGGCTGCCAGGGCCTTCTGTTTATGCAGTGCTGGGGATTGAACTCATGGCCTCAGAGAGCTCAGAGCAGCCTTCTACTAACTGTGCTAAACCCCGGCCATGTATAGGTTAGTCAGTCAATAAATGTTCTTCAAATACCTATGAGAATTAACATTTTTGCTCATGACTAAGTACCCTGAACTTTCTAAGATTTGTTTATGTTTGCCATCTTACAGTAAGTTTCAACATGGATCAAAATGAAATTGGTATTTGGGCTAAATCAATGCTAAGCAGAAAATTAAATTGACTAGAAAAGTCCATTGTTCAAACACACTGGTTGCTATTTATAATAACTCTTTGGAAACTTGAAACTGAAAACTACTTCCTTACCTTTTTTTCCCTATCCTGTACATACACAGATAAGTTACTGCCTGGAAGGGAGTGTTTGGGAAGGATGTGAGTTAGCACAGAATTTTCATTCAAGGTGGGAAAAAAAGTGCATATTTGTTTTAAGAAGAAATGTCATGTAAGAATTATCCAGATTTGTAACCTTTAAGCAGTGGGTGCTTTCTGCAGCTTGACAATGTCTTTTTGGCATCATTTCCCAGTCTATTTAAATACTATAAGCTTTAGTATTGTTTATATATTTATTTTAAAGTACAATGCCATCTCCCCTACATAAATTATCATAAGCTCTTTTTTTCCTTTAGTTTGTAGCTGAGAGCAATACCAAGCTCCCTAATATTATAAGATTCTGCATTTGTGGTGGAAGACCTTGCTAAAAATAAAAACTAGAAAGTTTTCATCAGGTAGTTAATAAAATGTATAAATGAGTGCCTTACATAGCTTTAGGGCTGGGATTTAGCTCAGTTGGTAGAGTGCCACTCTGCAGTCTCTGAGGTCCTGGGTTCGATTCCCAGCACCACAAAAGCGGGAGAAGGACCTGGCAATCCACTCCCGAGGCAATCCTGAAACAGTCAGCCATTGAAAACCCTGTAAGGGTCGCTATGAGTTGCATACCGACTCGATGGCACTAACAACAACAACAACAACATAGCTTTAATGAAATATCTTGCACAAAGCCCTCAATCAAGATGTTAATTAAACATGTTTGGAGGGTTGAAAATGAAGTAATGAAGCAGAAGCAACACATATAGCTAAATGTATTAAGCATTTGCTGGGTGCCTGCAGCAGGGCTAAGCACTTTTACATAATTTTCTTATTTAATACTCATGACAATGCAGAGGTAGTTGGGTAGCATTATGCCCATTGCACAGATGGAAAAACTGAGAGTACTTTTTTCAAGGTCTCATAGCTAGTAAGCAGAGAAATAGAATGTTTTAAGGCGGGAAATAGAAGTCAATATTGGATCCAAATTCTAACCATATTAAGGGAATTCCTTTGTGCTGCTTTCTCCTTACTAAAGAGGCTTCTTCCCCCACCAAGGTCAGAATGACTTTCCCATTTATTTTTGGAAATTTAAGAAATTGAATACATATTGGAGAAAGACAAAGAGAGACATATCTTATGTACAAGAGCAATTTTGCTCATGCTAGAGGTAGGAGGGGGCTGGGATTTAGTTTAATTGGTAGAGCACTGCTCTGCAGTCTCTGAGGTCCCAAGTTTGATTCCCAGCACTGCAAAAATGGGAGAAGGACATGGCAACCCACCAAGCCAATCCCGAAACAATCTGCCATTGAAAACTCTGTGAGGGTCGCTATGAGTCAGGCACGACTCGATGGCACCTAACAACAACAACAACAAGAGGTGGGAGGAGGTGAAAAATTTCGGTAGTGACTCTCAAGGGGGTACCTCAGGCTAAGACACTGATCTGCTCCAAGCAATTTCTCTCCCTCACGTTCAGTGGCCCTGACACTTTAGTGTCCTGGATTTTTCAGCCATGTTTCTCTTCTGTTGGAATCTCACAGACTCTCTACCTGCCCAGGGAGCCAGAGTCACTACACCCTGGCTGCCTGCTGAGTCAATGGTTGAAGGGTTGGAAACCTGACAGGTGGTTTTATTCAAAGTGTTTTACTCAAGGCTAGGGATGGTGAGCAAAGCCTGACAAGCAAAGGATTTGGCTTGGAAAACATGAAGAAGGGAATGGAGAAGAACGTGAAGCAAAGCTCAGACAATGAGCTAAACTGTGTAGGTCCACGAGAAAGACACAGCGTAGGTCAAAAGCCCCTACCGCTGGTTTTCCGATCCAACTCCAACCCATGCGTGGTTATCCATATTTAAATTTCTAAAAAGTTCTCAAAGAACTCACTGTTTCTCCTCCTAACTGATCCATTTAAATTCTCACTGTGAATGCTAAATTAAAGCCATAGTTACTACTGCATGAGTATCCGTTAACAATGATCCTCCAGTAATTGTGTCACCCAGATCTTGTGAAAGGGTGAGAGGGGTCTGTGTTTTTCCGTAGGGTTCTTGGTACATATACAATTGCCACAACACCTTGGTACACTTTGTGGAGAAGTTAATCCTTCTGCGTGGATCTTTTCTTCCTCAGTCTTATCAGTGGATCTCTGTGGCCAGGTAAACTTTGTCCAGAGTTCATAACAAAGCTCAGTGCTCTGGGAACATCAGGGCAAATAGTCCTTTGGCTCGCACTCTGCTGGGCTTTGCTATTGTTTTAGGAAGGAGAAAGGGCAGAGGGCAGCTGAGTGGAAGGGGTCGCAGGGCATGTGTGTAAAGCAGAGGGAAGTGAGGTTCCAGAGAAAGCAATGTTCTGAGTGGGGAGCAACGAGGACCTTCAGCAGGTGGCTGAACAGGTGTGTGAGGGGTACGTCAGAGGAGGGGTAGGAAGGAAGAGGGAACCCCAAAGTGAGCACAACAGGGAGAAGGCAACATGCAGTTACCCACTTTCCATGTTCACAGAAGGAGCAGATTCTCCTCATAGTCTCATGATTGTTGTTGTTGTTGTTAGGTGCCGTCGAGTCGGTATCCGACTCATAGTGACCCTCATAGGGTTTTCAATGGCTGACTGTTTCAGGATTGCCTTGGGAGTGGGTTGCCAGGTCCTTCTCCCATTTTTGCGGTGCTGGGAATTGAACTCAGGACCTCAGAGACTGTAGTGCAGTGCTCTACCAACTGAGCTAAATCCCAGCCCCATAGTAGATCTCAACTCAGACTCCGCAACATCAATGTCTGTGTCAGACTTTGAAGAGTACCCAGGGTTTTCGCTCCTATAACCGTATTTAATTTTTTCTAAACTGAAAGTGGGACAATATTTAATTTATTAAGCCAGTTTGCAGATGATGAAATAGAAGTCAAGGCTATTAAGTTCAGACAGTAAAGGGACAAGCCAATCCCAAATCTGTGGGGCATTTTCATTACACTGCTTCATGAACACGCAGATAGAGAGCTTCTTCCAGACATCATCACCCCTGCCTGCACGTGGCCGTGTGAGTCCAAGACAGAAGAAAAAGAAAAAAATTCATTTCTCTAGAATGTTGTTGTTGTTAGGTGCCATTAAGTCGAGTCCGACTCATAGCGACCCTATGTACAGCAGATCAAAAAACTCCCTGATCTGTGTCAGGCACATGATCTTATTTATGTTTAAATCCACTATTGCAGGCAGTGTGTCAATCCATCTGGTGGAGGGTTTTCTTTTTTTTTGTTGACCTGCCACTCTCCCAAACATGATGTCCTGCTCCAGGGATTGGTCTCTCCTGACTACATGTCCAAAATATGTAACACACAGTCTAGCCATCCTTTCTTCCAGAGCATTCTGGTTGCACTTCTTCTAGGACAGATCTGTTGGTTCTTTTGGCAGTGCATGGTATATTCAATAATTATCTCCAGCACCACAATTCAAAAGCATCAATTCTTCCCATCTCCCTTGTTCAATGTCCAACTTTCACAACCATATGATTCGACTGAAAATACCATGGCGTGAGTCAGACGCACCTTCAGTGCAACATCTTTACTTTTCAATACTTTAAAGAGATCTTTTGCCACAGCTTTTCCTAAAGCAATGCATCTTTTGATTTCTTGACTGCTGCTTCCATGGGTATTGATTGTAGAGCCAAGTAAAGCAAAATCTTAGACAAACGCAATCTTTTCTCCATTTATTGTGAAGTTGCATACTGACCCAGTTGTAAGAATTTTTGTTTTGTTAATGTTTACTTGCAATCCATACTGAAGGCTATGTTCTAGAATATAAAACCTTAATTAAGATAAATGGATATTTCTGCTAGTTATTTTGTATCCAGAATGTTTCACGAACTCACAATAGGCTCTGTCCCTTCTTAATGCATATTGTGTGTATGTGCGTGTATTTGTGTGTGTGTGTGTGCACGTGTGTGTGTCACTTCTCATTTTGACCCTGAAGATGACTATTTAGGCAGGCTGATTGAAAAGAGTAATGCATTATCTCAATTGTCCTACTTTAAAAAGTTACTTGAATTTAAAAGTAGCTTAGTTTTGCAACAACAGCTTGATAATTCTCATCATCCTTGATTAGGCCTCCGGAACTATACTCTTTCATTCATTCCTGTCTCTAATTTATCTTTTGGTCTTCCTGCCCAACCTCAGAAGTTCTTGATACAAAGCGAGTATTTTTATGTTATGCTCATATAAAAAATATCAGTAAAATGGGTGAGAATTTTACCATCGGGGTAATGACAGGTATATCAATTCATGGTTTAGTAAATGCTTGCATACATACCACATGCTAACCTCACAATACTCAGAAGTTATTGTCATTCTCTTGGTGTAAATGTTGCTTCTTAGAAAGGCTGAGTAACTTGGCCAGTATTTCATAGCCAGTTACTGGCAGATGTGGGAGCAGAACCCAGTTCCCTGAGTTTTGAATTTTCTGTGATGATTCCTACATTGACAGGAAATTCTAATGGGGTCATTAACATAACAATCAAGCAATGAAGCCCTACTCGTTCATTCAACAAATGTTTTCTGAGCCCCTATGATAAGCTCTTTTTTTTCTTTTTTTCTTTTATTGATAAATGTTGGTGGGGTACAGAGTAATACAGCATTTGCTTTTTCCATTGTGCAACTATTACATCACTTTTGATTACACTTTCATCAACTTACAAAGTTTATGGAACCTTTTGATTAACATGTAGTAAAACTCGTATGCTTTTATGGGTTGTGTTCCCCTATTTTTCCCATGTACTCA
>VMDO01028219.1:0-12034 GCA_007922755.1 Pedetes capensis
TAAACAAGTGAAAGAGATTTCATTAACTGAAAATGAAAAGCATACAACTAAACAAGAAGTATAAGACAGTCATGTAAACTTATTTAACATCATTTTTCCTCTGATGTCCTTTTTAAAATTTAATTCATCAGGTTTATACTCTAACAAACAAGAATTTATAATTTTGAGTGTATTTATTATAGTGTTCAGTCATTTGGGGAAATTTTAATCATATTTTGGAGAACCTTTACTGATTTTTTGTCTCATAAAACAAATAGATTAACTGGAATCTTTTTCTCAAATTTTTATATTCTTAACTTTCATAAGCCAAAGTACTTTCATTTATTCTTCAGTCAACAACAACTATTTATTTTACTTGCAAATATTGAGCATTTAGGTGTCTTTATAAGTCACTATTAAAGTAATATAGAATGAATGTTTAGTTGGCATTTTCTAGATCTTTACCCCAATGTGATGATGAAAAGTCATTGATGAATAAATGTCATAAGTAGGAGAAATGCTCAGATAATCAAGGGAGAGTAAGGAACAGGAAAAAAATTCATAGTAATTAAAGTGAATGTTCAAATAATACCTAAAATGTAAAGATCTGTGTTGTACTTACTAAGAGTTTTTTAAATATAATTTACAAACCCTGCCATCTATATTTAGGTGCAGCAAGCCTTTAGAGTTTGTGTTTAGAATCAACACTGTCAATTATTAGTAGCTCTAAATATGTGTTTTGGTTGTTTTTTTAAAACCATGATGTTGATGTTTTAGTCTATACTTGATCTATTTAAATAAATGATTAAACTTACCTGTTTTCTTTGTATTATTGAGGCTTAGTTCCTGAGTGGAAGAAAATTACTTAATTGTGCCACCTATTAAGTACTATCACTAAATTGGCCTGTTACCACACAATAATATATCTGTATATTTATCTGCTGTTTGTTACGATTGTGGAATTATTTTGTAATGTCAGAGGAAAACACAGAGGTGGTCCATGAATGCCTTTGCCTTGGGGGAACTTTAGAGAATCAGTGATGGATTTCACCACATAATAACTCATTTCCACTGACATTCATTAAATATTTATTGCAGACATTAGGTAAAGATTACATGGGGATTATGACAAAGAAATATTTTTTGTAGTTCACAAATCTTATAGCCTACAACAATATGCAAATAATAAAGTAATTTTCTAAGTGGAGTCTATCTGGAAGGATCTGCACAACAGAATGTGGTTAAAAGTTCAGTATATCATAGTTCAAATTCAAGCTGTACCAAGCTGGGTAAAATTGGAAAAGTCAATTAAATTCCCTTAGCTTCATTTTGTCATATATATAAGAGGTGAAATATCAATTTCTTCATAGATCTATCATGAGAACTAAAATAGATGTCATATGTAAAGTTATAACCCCAATGAGTGGCATAGGGTAGCTGTTCAATAGAAGTGATCGGTTATGACTTATCTATTGACAATATCATTTTTAGTGAAATGGAGACCGCCAAAATATTTAACTCTGAGACTCAGCTATTATTTGTAATACTTTACTTATCATGCTGCTTTAGATTTTATGTTGTTGTTAGGTGCTATCCAGTCAATATCCAACTCAAAGCGACCCTCATAGGGTTTTCAGTGGCTGACTGTTGTGGGATTGCCTTGGGAGTGGATTGCCAGGTCCTTCTTCCATTTTTGTGGTGCTGGGAATTGAACTTGGGACCTCAGAGACTGCAGCGCAGTACTCTACCAACTGAGCTAAATAGGAGCCCTTAGATTTTATAGTAAATTGGTCTATAAAATAAATGTGATACAATTCTAAGAGATAAAAAATATTATTTTTCCTTATTTTAAAGGTGAGGAAAATAAGATTTAGGGATGTTAAATTCATACTCAAAATCAGTTACATTTGCAAAACTACTGCCACTGAAAGGGAAGGTAAGGGGCATGCTTGGTGGAGAAAATATTAAGTACAGAGACAAGGGTTTGAGTTACTGAACATTTTGACTCAATTTATTTCTTAAGATTTCCTGTAACTAGCAAGTCCCAGAATTGTGCTCAGTCACTTCCCAAATGTGACACATTTAGGATTGTTGGTGTGCTTAACCACTCATGTTTTAACTACAGCTAGATCCTATTGGAATTCCATTCTCTGATCAGTTCACCACGGGGATATTTGATGCTTTCCATTTCTTCCAGAACCAAATAAAGTTCTCCAAATTTGAATTTCAGTGTTTTATATCTGCCTTGATCTTAGTTGTCCAAATTTCTGTCCTATAACTCTCCAAGATGATTACTTACTTTAATCAATCTGAACATTTATTGATTTTTTTAAAAAGTCTTCTCATTCCTTTTTCTATGCCATTGATCAAACTCTTAACTTTTGCCTCGAAAAATTTCTCCCATTCTCTTCCAGTTATTTAAATCCTCCAACTCTTCAGTATCTAGATGGAACCCTTTCCACTCTAAGACATTCATCAATTATCATAGCTCTGTCTCTGAGGCAAAAAATCTCTCAAGAAACACAGTATCTCCTAAGTGTTAAGACATTCTGTAATGCTGAAAAATAAAGTAGAAAAGACTTTCTGAGAGATTTTCTCTGTCCCTTGGCTTCTAAAATAGAATAAACAACTTGTTATCAAAATATGCCTGTTGTTGTTGTTGTTGTTGTTGTTAGGTGTCCCTGAGTTGGGTCCCACTCATAGCAACCCTGTGTATGACAGAATGAAACACTCCCCAATACTATGCCATGCTTGCTGCGTTTTATGCAGTGCTGGAGATGGAACTCAGGGCCTCAGAGAGCACAGAGCAGCACTCTGGCAACTGAACTAAACCCTAGCCAAATAATAGTTCTCCTAAGTAGGATAAATGACATGGCAAAATATGTAAATATATAAAATTCAACTCCAAGTAATTTCAAGAATCAAGGGGATTTATTGACTCAAATGATAAAAATGTCTAGTATTAGCAAGTACTTCAGTAAAGGCTTAATGATTTCACTAAGAAAGTGGCTTCATTTTTTTCTTTTATGCAACTCTTTTCTTTACAATGTGTAGCTTTCATTTTAAACCTGTCCCTATCTCTAGCTCCACACAGTCAAAAGATGGCTGCCAGAAGTTTATGGGAGGAATATATATCTGCAGGAGTTATTTTATTTGGGTAATTTTCCTCATCCAATATTCTGAGAGTGTTGTAATTAGATTGACTAAGTTAAATAGCACCACTAAATTTATTATCAGGGCCAAAGACACGGTCAGTCTTTTTTATTCAGTTTAGGTGTTTTACCATCTTAATATGGGATTAGATTCCTCAGAACTGAGAGAAAATTTGGGGAAGACAGGCATCTTAAAAATATTGAGTAATTCAATGAATGAATTTTGAATGTTTCTCTAATTGTTGTATACTACATATTCAGTTCTTTTGTATATGATATTCTTCTTTAAATTCAATACCACTTTTTTGTTGTTATTAGTTAGCAACTAGTTAACAATTCATTTTATATATTGACATTGTTTCCAGCTGACTTGTTAATTCAATTATTTCTTTGAATAACTTTAAAGTACTTAATATATTTAATTCTTATTGGCTTTTTAAGCATATAATGTATAAAATCTGTTGTTGTTAGGTGCTGTCGAGTGGGTATCTGACTCATAGCGACCCTCTGTACAACAGGGGAAACACTATTGTCAGTGCTTCTCTGCTGTTCATAGGGTTTTCAATGGCAGATTGATTTTTGGAAGGGGGTTGCCAGGTCCTTCTCCCAAGCTTACAGCTTCTGGTGTTCCCAGGCGGTCTCCCATCCAGGTACTAACCAGGCCCGACCCTGCTTAACTTCCGAGATCTGACAGGATCCGATGCCACAGGGCTACAGCTGCAGGCGTATAAAATCTAGTCATCTTCAAATAGCGACCATTATATAATTCTCTATACATTTTTCCTTTTCTTTCCATTCTTTCCTGGATTATTGTTCTTGTTGTTAAGGTGCCCTTAAATCAGGTCCTCCTCATAGCAACCATTATAGAGTTTTCAATGGCTGATTGTTTTGGGATTACTTCAGGGGTGTATTGCCACATCCCTCTCCTGTTTTTGTGGTGTTGGAGATTGAACATAGGGCCTCAGAGACTGCAAACCAGCCCTCTTCCAACTGAGCTAAACTCGATTCCTCTTTGCTAGATAGCAAACTCAATATAATGTTAAATAAAAATGATGCAATTATTTTGTGTCTTTTGAATTAATGGCATTGAATATTTTTCCACTGAGTAGGATATTGATGAAGTTTCGTTGTTGAGAAATTTTGTTGCTTTATGTAAATTGTCTTACAGAGAGTTTGTATCTTTGAGACACATTGAACATGAGAAATGTTTTTCTCATTCATTGAAAATTATGGAGAAGTTCCTTCAAAAATAGAATTTATTAAAACATTTCCCTAGAATCTGTCAACTTTATCTTAATTGGTGGATTGACATACAGTCATCTAAATATCTTCTTATTAGTCTATAAGTGTCCTTAAACATGCCTTCTCCAATTATGATGTTGGTAATTTCTCTCATTTTGTCTAGATTAAAAGATACTAGAAGAGAAAATATTTTTGTTTGTGTATGTTGTATGTCTGCTTTCTATTTCAGTGAATTCTACTTTTACCTTTATAATTGGCTTTCTTCTTTATTTTGGGAGCTTCATAACTGTTATTTTCTAGTTTCTTATGTTGAAAATTATTATCATTAATGTTTAAATCTTTCAGTAAACACATGTCATGTATATGTATAATATATGCATAAGTATTTGTATATGTACATATATAACCTATTTAGTGAGATAACTTTTCCTGTAAGCAATTGTTTGCTACACATCAATAGTCTTGATATACTCTAATTCCATTTTTTTAGTTTAATATATTTTTTGATTTTCATTGTGACTTCTTTGACGTAATTTTTTTTTCTTTTTTGTGGTACTGGGGTTTGAACCCAGGGCCTCGCACTTGCATGCTTTGCAAGTGCTGGACCACTGAGCTGCACCCTCAGCCTTTTTTTTTTTTTTTTAACTTTTTGAGACAGGGTCTCGATAAATTACGCAGACTGCCTCTGGTCTCCAACTTGTGATCCTCCTGCCTCCGCCTCCTGAGCCACTGGGATTACAGGCGTGCACCACGGCACCTGGTTTGATGTAAGTTTTTGTAAGGGTGCTACTTAATTTTTGAACATTTGAGGATTTTTCAATGTTATTTCTGATATTCGGCTATTACATATACTACACAAATACAGAAACACAAATGTATATATGTATATGTAATTTATTCAAGTTCATGAATATGTTGGTCAAAGCAGATATAATATTCACTCTTTTATGACCATTGCTTGCATAGAAAACATTGAATAAAATGTTTTATTTTATATCATGTGCTTTTAAAGAAAAGTAACACTGTATATCAGAGAAAACGAGTTTCTAATTCCATGCAAGAGATTTATACATGTGTCAAAGGATAAGTGATGGAAAAATTGAAGAAGAATTTCACAATTAAAACCTTAAAAGTTTTGATTTAAATGGACTCAAAAATTACTTCTAGAGCAGTATATGTGTATGAGATGTGATTTAAAAAGTATAGTGAATGTTTCAAATAAAAAATGATAGTAAAATGCATATTGCCATTAATCTCCCTCAAAACACTCCCCATTGCCTTTGAACACATCCCATACTTCTTGGTACTTTCTGAAGCAGTTCTGGAAGTTCTCTTTTGTATCTTTAGTTTTAGTTTCCATCAGGGCAATGCTCTGTGTCACACATCACTTCTAGTGTGCCAATTTCCTTCATATAAAAACATCATGTTATGTCCTCATCCACCTCAATCACTAGACTTGGTACTGTGCAACTTCTGGCTCTCCCTCAAAGTCAAAACTACCAAGAAAGGTAAACATTTTGAATAGATTAAAGACATTGAGGCAGCTTTGAAAGCACAACTGAAGACATTCATGAAAGGAGACTTCCAGAACTTCAGAAAGTGGCAAGAATGATGGGATAAGCCTGCTAAAAGCCAGTGCAAGTATTTTGAGGATGAATAATGGTAATATGTCCTTCCTTATGGTAATTTTTAAAAAAAATTCCCCGAATCTTTTGATCATACCTCATATACCTTCTATGTACAAAGTGCATTTTGGTTGTCTATACATATTCCAGAGTTTGAAGTAGAAATTAAAATGCATTTTTAACATATAATAATTTTCTATTTCAAATGTATTATGTTAAAAAACTACAATATACATAATTAATTTTAAATTTTACACGAGCTACTTTTTTCATGAAATTGAGTGTACTAGTAGAATAGATCTATTAGATCATTTGCATGTACCCTCCTAGACACATTATAATGTAAGTTGTGACTGAGAGTTTCTTTTGCTCCTATCTAAAAATTTTCTCTTGAGTCCTGGATTGAAAAGTATGTTTCTAAAGCTATTGGCAAACTTTGTCAAGGATATCAGAGAAAAAAAAACTTTTCTAGAAGCATGAAAATCCCTAGAAAAGAATTAATTGCTTCTGAAAAATGTTTTCTGTTCCTTAGATCTTGTATAATTTGATAATGTATCAGAATTGTTTTAGAAGACTTGCTTCGAGGTACATTACTTAATAGCAAAGACAATATTTGAAATTGTAACTCTCCACAAAGATGAAATAGTATCATTATTCTTTCAAGCCAAACCTCTGCACTTTGCTTACTTCAAGCTGTCATTCAGAATGCATCTTAAAGTCTCCACTTTTTTTTTCATTTTGTGGGAAGAAATTCTTAGAACTTCTAGAAAATGAATTATTCCTAAATAGTTACATGTATGCATGTATAGAACAGGTAATCTGTGAACTATCCTTAGAGATAGTGATTTAAATGTTGATCTCAGTTTCAAATCTGGTAACATCACCTTAAAATTTGATTTTCTAATGCTTCTGGGGGGCTGGGATTTAGCTCAATTGGTAGAGTCCCCCACTCTGCACTCTCTGAGGCCCTGAGTTAAATCCTTAGCACCGTAAAAATTGGAGAAAGACATGGCAATGCACTCCTGAAACAATCAGGTATTGGAAACACTTGGCATCTAACAACAAGAATGTTTTTATGTTGTAGTTGTTGTTAGATGCCATGTAGTTGGTGTCCAACTCCCAGCAACCCTACATATAACAGGCAAAACAGTATTATTAGTGCTTCTGTGCTATTCATAGGGTTTTCAATGGCTGATTATTTGCTGGGGGGAGGGGGTTTCTGGGTCCTTCTGGCAAGCCTACAGCACTAGGTGCTCCCAGGCGGTCCCCCATCCAAGTACTAACCAGAACCCACCCTGCTTAGCTCCCAAGAGATCTGACGGGATTGGACAACACAGTTGTATGACTTCAAGCTCAACTTTTCCATAGCTTCTTTAAAATAGCATTATTTTAGAGTTCTACAAAATGTACCTTATTTTTCTCTCTTGACAAAACTGTTTTGAATTCAAATTTATTCACTTGATTACCTACTTACATTGCGGTAGAATTTAAAACAAAATAGTGCTATTAAAAGAAATACAGAATTGATCTAATTCAACATTCTTCCTTCATAAAAGAGAAAACAGATTTTGTAAGTTTTCAGGACTTCACAAAATGTTATCCTGCCGAGTAAAGGATGAAAGTGCGGTTTCTTAATTTTAAGAGCTTTGTGTTCTTTAAGAACTAACTAAAAGATCACATGAGTTAGAAGTTATTCCCTGATACCACAAACTGCACTAAGTGCTATGACTGTGTGGGATCCTCTTGTATCTTATGCATCTACCACTCCCAGTCATTGTTTATTGATCCTATACTTACCTCAAGCTTATAATCTTGTATGGTTATGACTAATTTACACATCATTGTGTTAGGAAACTACTCATAAAACAGGGGCTTCAGCAAATACTTTATAAGTGAAAACATTCAAGAGGCAATGGAAAAACACTCCATTTACCAGGGTTGATTTGTAATGACTAGGAAAAAACAATGTGAATCAACTCAAATATCATCTGGAGAATGTCTGAACAAACCATGAGACATTCATACAATGAAACACTATTTTACACTAAAGTGGAGAGAACTAATGTATACAATATGAATGACCCAAGATCACACTGTCTTAAGTAAAATAATCTAGATATAGAAAGTAATATATTACATAATGCTATTTGTATGACAGTCTGGAAAAAAGGTAAAACTATAGTAACAGAAAATAGATCAATACTTTTAATTGGTAGTAGTGGTGGTAGTATTTCTCTTCAAAAGACAAAGGGAAATTTTTAAATGTGGCTGAGCAATTTTGTATGCCAATTGTGGTGATGATTAGCCTATGCATTTGCCAAATTTGGCAGAACTGTATGCAAAGAAGAAAAGGGGTAAATTTACTAAAATGAAATTTTACCTAGATACGATCTTGTCTTAAAATACAAAGTGAAAAATGAGCTAGGCATATGGTTCAGTTGTTGAGTGCTTGCAAAAAGCATATGTGAGGCCCTGGGTTCAATGTCCCAATACTGAAAAAAAAAAAAAAAAAAAGAGGGAAATGTAAAACAAAATAACAAAATGTGAAACAAAGCAAAACAAAATCTTTGTTATTTTATAATGCTTTTCTCTGAGGTCATCATAAGGAGATTATTCAACAATTATAATGATTATTGGCTAAATTCAAATAAATTATTAATGTGCTCATAACTTACGTATTTTGTTATGATAATGGATCAGTTAGAGTTCACTAAGAGAAGGGTAATCACCATTGTTTGGGAGAGATAGCAATAAGAGGAGGGTAATGGGAAGGAGGGAGAAAGACAAATACGTTTTCTCTCATAGGCAGAATGTAGATTTAAATATCTATCTATCTACCAACTTATCTATCTGTCTGACATGAAAGCAGGATTATTTGGGTGGAGGAAGGGCACCTCTGGCAGTGGGGGAGGGCATGAGTGGGTAATAAGGGGTGAATATGAGCAATGTACAATGATATACATGTATGAAAATATCATAGTAAAACCCATCATATTTTTAATAAAAAATTACTAATAAAAAAGAAAGCCAGAGATTTATTGCATAGAATTGGCTGAAATGGTTATAAACTGCCTGTACAAGTACAAATCCACAAGGCAAACCACCAGGTAGGGAAAACTGTAACGATTAGGCTTAGGCTAAAGTTGCTGTTCACAGACAGAATCTCTTCACAAGGAAGCCTCAGCAATTCTTTCAGGGTCTTGCAATGTTAAATCAGAACCACCCAAGTTATCTGATATAATTAATTTTACTTAAAGCCCACTGACTATGAACTTTAATCACAGGGACAAAATACCTTTATAGCAAACAATAGATTAATGTTTTATTCAATGACTGAAAGCTATAGACTAGCCAAATTGCCACATCAAAAGGCTATCATGGATCATCTTAGCTTTCTACTAAAATCAATAACCCCCACGTGTCTGTTAGCTTATCCTGCTCTGAGCAATGTGGGGGCTGGTGTTTTGCTGTGAGGCTGAAAGCAATGCCACTAGTATTTCATATACTAAAAGGGTGACCCATGATGGACAGGTTTCAACCGTGCTTGTAGACCAAGACAGACTAGGGAGAAGAACCTGGTAGCCCAATCATAAAAACAATTAGCCATTGAAAACCCTATGAATAGCAGAGAAGCACTGTCAATTATAGTGCCCAAAAATGAGCCCCCCATCTTGGATGGCATTCAATAAACAACTGGGGAACAGTTGCTTCTTCAAAGTAGAGTACACCTTGGTGACTAGAGAATGCCCCCTGGGACCTCCTTATGTGGAAGTGGCACAACTCAAAGTGAGAAGAAACATTGTGTCTATAGTACTGGGCTCAAATATAAAAAGACTGTGTGCATGGCATAGTGTCTGGTAGAGTTTTGTTCTGTTGCACATAGGGTCAGTATGAGTCAGATCTGACTCAACAGCACCCAGCAACAAGAAAATCAATAAAATAAAAATGATAACACTGTCTCCAAGAGAGAAAATAATCATCAGCTCCTTAACTGATCTTTTATGATTTTAAGAAACAATTCTAGAGTTTTATTTTTCTCCTGGCTCTATTTCATCACATTTTAGAACCAGTTTAGATTCAATTGCTTTTTCTCTACATATTATTTATCCCTAGGTGTCTCCCAAAACTAATTAACATCACATCATGACCCTGTTAAATAATTTACTCTTTGTCACACATTAGCCAATTTGCTGTATGATTCTCTCAGCCTCATGTCTACCATAACCTCAGAGCAAGTCCCTGGTTCCCACAAAATGCAAAAGAAATAGAAATTGATAATGTGCCTTTGAAAGTCATTGACTAAATTCAATGACTCATTTTATTATAATGTGACAGTACCAAGTATTGATTTTAAACAAATGTAATGAGCCTTGCTCTTTTGGCTACCAGTATTTTGAATGTGGTGCCTGAAAGTTTCTATCTTCTAGAACTCCATTTCAGATATGTTTATCTAATCCTAGGACTCTCAGGCCAAATAATTTATGAAAATATTACCTTTCTTAAATCTGCATAAAATAATGAAGAAAACTTGTCCTTCTGCAAACGGAATGTACCTGGTACACAAGTAGTTCCATAAATTTTAATACAATTTCTATAATCATGGAGCTTTATGGAGATTTCTGTAGAACTGAAAATAGTATTGTTATAATTTTAAAGCTTAGAATAAAAAATGAAAACCTAAAATGAAAATTAAAAGAACTTTAAATCCTATGTATATTTATAAATGTCAATATAATTCCTTATTTGAAAGCTTAGATATGATGATACTGTAAAAGTGTCTCTTCCTTAGTGTCTATCAATAGCAGGGAACCTAAACCAATAACAGGGAACTAAAGAGAAATGAACCTCATATATCTTTTAGCAAATATAAAATGTAGAAGAATTGAATCTATTTCAAAAGTATCAAAGTACTAGGAAAAGAGTGTTCTTGTTGTTAATCTCTGCTTTTGTTCTTTTGTAGGTAAAAATGAAGTTTTTACTATATTTTTGTGATATTCAAAAAGCTCAAAGACTGTTCAAAATATCAAACAGGATAGAGAGATATTTTCATAATAAGGGAAAAATGAGAATATTTCATTTCAAATATCACTGGATACAGAATGCCACACTGTATTATTGTTGTTGTTAGGTGATGTGGAGTCAGTGTCTGACTCATGTCAACCCTACATAGAATAGGCGAAACACAATAGTTAGTGCTTTTCTGCTGTTCATAGGGTTTTTAATAGCTGATTGGTTTTTGTGAGTGGGTTGCCGGGTCCTTCTCCCAAGCATCTTGTGTTCCCAGGTAATCTCCCATCCAAGCACTAACTAGGCTTGACCCGGCTTAGCTTCCAATACCCGAGAGGATGGGATGCCACAGTGGTTTGGGTGCAGGCTGCTATATTTTTAGGATATCAAAAAATAACCCTTTTAATTTTTTAAGATCCTATGAATAAAATCCTAGCAAATAAAACAGAGCCAACATGAGAAAAGATAGACTTATTGAGCATCAAATATACATTTCTGATATTTTATCCAAATCATTAGTAAATAAAATATGTGGTTGACAAAACTCTTTAAGAGGAATAACAGACAAGAAGCAAAGGTTGATGTGGATGTATAGTAGTATTTTATAAAAGTGTGGTTCCCAAAAGACCACATATAGCCAAAACACTTTTAAGCTACAAAACTAATGCAGGTGGAATCACAATCCCTGACTTCAAGCTATACTACAGGGCAGTGGTTGCAAAAACAGCTGGGTACTGGCATA
Source organism: Pedetes capensis (assembly GCA_007922755.1). Lineage (NCBI taxonomy): Eukaryota > Metazoa > Chordata > Mammalia > Rodentia > Pedetidae > Pedetes > Pedetes capensis. The sequence continues at coordinate 11,748 of VMDO01028219.1, forward strand.
AAAATAGGCCCGAAGACATCTGGAACAGAATAGAAGACCCAGAAATACCTCAACACACCTATAGCCACCTGATTTTTGACAAAGGTACAAAGCAAGTAAACTGGAAAAAGGACAGCCTTTTCAACAAATGGTGCTGGGAAACATGGTCATCCACATGCAGAAAAATGAAAGCTGACCCACATCTCTCAATATACAGAAGAGTTAACTCAAAATGGATAAAAGATCTCAACATAAACCAGAAATTTTAAAACTTATAGAAGACAAGATAGCCAATATACTCCATCATG
>VMDO01028219.1:12134-24338 GCA_007922755.1 Pedetes capensis
AGGCATAGGAAAGTATTTCCTTAATAGGACTCTAATTGCTCAAGAAATTGCAACAAGAACAGATAGATGGGATTACATGAAATTAAAAAGCTTCTGCCCAGCAAAAGAAACAATTAACAGAGTCAAGGAAACCCCTACAGAATGGGAAAAAATCTATGCATTTTATACATCAGATAAAGGTCTAATTACTAGAATTTATAAAGAACTCAAGAAAAAACTCCCCCCCCCAAAAAAAAAAAACGCAATACACAAATGGGCAAAGGAACTGAGTAGACAGTTCTCAAATGAAGAGGCCCATAAAGCCATGAAACACATGAAAAATGCTCAATATCCCTAGCCATTAGGGAAATGCAAATCAAAACAACTCTGAGATTTCACCTTACACCAGTAAGAGTGGCCAAGATCAATAAAACAAATAACAACAAATGCTGACGAGGTTGCAGGGAAAAGGGAACCCTCTTACATTGTTGGTGGAGCTGTAAATTGGTCCAACCACTGTGGAAATCAATATGGAGGTTTCTTAAAAAACTGAAAATAGATCTACCCTATGACCCAGCTGGGCTGGGATTTAGCTCAGTGGGTAGAGGGCTGCACTGCAGTCTCTGAGGCCCCGAGTTCAATTCCCAGCACTGCAAAAATGGGAGAAGGGCCTGGCAATCCACTCCCAAGACAATCCCGAAGCACTCAGCCATTGAAAACCCTATGAGGGTCGCTATGAGTTGGATACTGAGTCCACGGCACCTAACAACAACAACAACAATGACCCAGCTATAACATTATTGGGAATTTACCAAAGGGAGATGGATCATCATACCACAGAGACACCTGCATTTCCATGTTCAATGCAGCACTTTTCACAATAACAAGGATATGGAATCAACCAAAGTGCCCTTCAACAGAAGAATGGAAAAAAAACTATGGTACATATACACAATGGAATACTACTCAGCAATCAAGAAAAATGAAATAAGGTCATTTGCAGCAAAATGCATGGAATTAGAGAAAATTATTTTAAATGAATGAACACAAACTCAGAAAGAGAAATACCACATGTTCTCACTCATATGTTGGAGCTCAGTCAAAATTATAAGAAGGAAAAATCCTATGCAAAGGTCAGATCAAAATAAAAGAAAAAAAAAGCTAAGAATGGTGTCAATATAAATGGTCTAGAAAATGCATGCAATTGTTCTGACAAGATAAAAACAAAGTTCACTACAGGGAAAGTTTCTATCTTAAATAGAACTAGAACCCAAGGACATATAGAAAAATATTACCAAGTAAATGATAGAGAAAACTTAGATGGGGAGGGTGGGGGGGGAAGCATACAAGAGGGTAAGAGGGAACCTATGTGAATAATGTACATCAAAATGCATATATGGAAATGTCACAATTATAACCATGTCAGAATGAATCACATTAAAGTGTAAATTAAAAATTTCCAATAAAAAATGTGTGGTTCCAAAATGATTTATAAGTTACATTTTCCTCTAGAATAAAAATTATGTCATAATGGAGATTATTCTGGGAGAATGGAAAGAGTAATTGGGGATATTTAAGAGACTTCATCTGATAAGTAACCTATTAACAAATTTTCTATTTTACTTTCACCAACAAATACTTCCCAAAAGTTCTTTCAAAATGCCCTTAAAACCAAAAGTTAGTTAAATATACATTGTCTTATTTTTAATGTTCTCACTAATTTTTCTAGTCCTTTAGTATATAATAATTTCATTATAAAATAAAAATTCTGCCAAAACTTTCCAGCAAAACTGATACTCAAGGAAGATATATCAGTTTTATTCAGTGACTTTGCATTACTCTGGATGTATTCACAACTTAATTCAAGAAGAGAGAGTTTGGGGACATTTATGAGTTTTTATTTATTTTTTATGTGTGAGTTCCTCACAGGTAAAATTGTTTTTTTTTTATAATTGTATGTTCCATTATAGTATATGCTAGGTACGTGCTTTCAATAATCATTTTTCTAAAATCCTTATATTTCCAGAAAGACAATTATCTAAGAATCTTGTCAAAATGTAATACTCAATGACAGTATCAAATCATCTATCCCTCATCCTTTAATCATTTTCACCATGCCATGACTTATTCCCACCCATAGTAATCACACATACCTATCCACCCCCATAAAATGCTATTGAATATTAAATAAAAAGTATAACAGATTTCTTATTTTGTCTTTACTATAACTTTTCTCATAATGAATCTGAGAAAGGTCTGTTTGTGTAACTTGCATGGGGAGGAAAAGTGTAATAACTGTGAAAAACACTCTTGTTACAAAGCTTTTAGGAGAAAATTGTTACCAGATCCTTATGTTAGCTAAGGAAGTGTATGCCTCTCAATGCAGCCCTCTTTACTGACTTTCATGCAAGGATTTAAGCATAAATAATCAACCTTAACGTCTTTTAAGAAAATAATTTGCAAACACTGCAGCTAAGTAAGGGAGTAAGGAGAAAGAGGGAGAAAGAGGAAGAAAGAGAGAGAGAGAGAGAGAGAGAGAGAGAGAGAGATGGAGAGAGAGAGTTCTGTATCACCAAAGAAACACATTGAAGACCAAATCTCTGAGACGTATGGCCACTAAAAGACTAAGACTTAAATGCAAAATTATAAAAGTCTTTTCTTTCTATACACATTGCCACCATAACTACACTAAGTGCTCCAGCTAATAACAGTGGATTATAGCTGAAGGAAGAGCAAGATACAGCCTCTCTCAGGAGGAGGATTACTTAGGAAATCCTAAAATGAAGAGGACAAATAAAACCAAGGGCACTAGAGAAATATTACATCACTAACACCCACGGATGTAGTAAATATCAAACACAGCCCAACTCTTGGCCATATTTACAGAAGTCCTCATATTAAAGGCTGATGTAACTCAGTTTCCATTATCTGCCATTACCTATTACTGGATACTACAACATGCCTGGGGGCTGGGATTTGGCTCAGTTGGTAGAGCACTGCACTGCAGTCTCTGAGGTCCCGAGTTCAATTCCCAGTACCGCAAAAGTGGGAGAAGGACCTGGCAATCCACTCCCAAGGCAATCCCGAAACAGTCAGCCATTGAAAACCCTATGAGGGTCGCTATGAGGCGGATACCGACTGGACGGCACCTAACAACAACAACAACAACAGCAACATGCCTGGGTTTCAATAGAAAAATATTACCAAGTAAATGATAGAGAAGACTTAGATGGGGAGGGTGGGAGAGAGGCATACAAGAGGGTAAGGGGGAACCTATATGAATAATGTACATCAAAATGCATATATGGAAATGTCACAATGAAAAGCATGTCGGAATGAATCACATTAAGGTGTACATTAAAAATGTCCAATAAAAAATAAATAAATAACCAAATAATGCCAAAAAAAAGTCAAGAAGAAAGTACACTCTGAAGAAATGAAGCAATCATCAAAAACAAACTCAGATGTGAGACTTTTGAATTATCTGAAAGGAAATTTAAAATAGCTATGATAAAGTGTTAAGTAGTATAGTGAAAATAACATGCAAAATGAATGATATAAGAAGAGGCACAGAGTTGAGGGTGAGAATTAGGGCCAGAGTGCCTGCCTAGCATCCATGAGGCCCTGAGTGCAGTCCCTACCATTGGAAAAGAAGAGGTGGAAATACTAAGAAAGAATGAAGAGTACATGCTACAAATTAAAAAGACTACAACTGAAATGAAGAATGCCTCTTACTGAACATCAGTAGACTTGACATAGATGACAGAATAATCAGTGAACACGAAGATGGGAAAGTAGAAACGTCCTAAACTAAAATACATATACAAAAGAGATTGAAAAAAAAAGACACAACAGAACATCCAAGAATTAAAGGACAATATCAAAAGTCATAATATTAGTGCACTTGGACCACCAGAGAATAAGAAAGAATACAGTGTAGGAAATATTTGAACTGATAATGGCAAAGAATATTCCAAAATCACTCGTAGACATCAAATCAAACCCGAGATCCATGAAGCTCAGAGAACATGAACAAACAGAATAAATAAAACACACTGAACAAGCTAACCACCTTAAACATCTTATATTCAAAATACTGTAAAATAATGACAAAATCATGAAATGATTTGGGGAGAAGATTTATCTATAGTGGTATGAGTATAAGGATTATAGTAGACTTCTGGTGAGAAATTATGCAAATAAGATGAAGGTGAAATGAAAGAAGACCACTGATCTAGAAATCTATACATGGTAAAATTATCTTTCAAAGTGAAAGAGAAATAAAGACTTTACACCATACAAAACTTATGAAAATTCATTGCCAGCAAATCTTGCCTACAAGAAATGGTAACAGAAGTTTTTAGAAGAGAAAAAATGGCATTGGTCAGAGGCATGGATCTACATAAAGATAGAAAGAGTTTAACCATGAAAGTTGTAACACCCATGGGAGAGTTTTTTAAGCAAGGTATTTGTAGCCAGGAGCAGTGGTGCACACCAGTAATCCTAGCGATGGTAATCCTAGCAATTTGGGAGGAAGAGGCAAGAGGATCACAAGCTCGAGACCAGAGGCAGTCTGTGTAATTTAGCAAGACCCTGTCTCAAAAAGTAAAAAAAAAAAAAAGAAAGAAAGAAAGAAAAGAAAGAAAATGGTCTGAGGGTGCATCTCAGTGGTACAACACTTGCAAAGCATGTAAGTGCGAGGCCATGGGTTCAACCCCCAGTACCGTGCCAAAAAAAAAAGAAAAAAAAGAAAAAAAAAGAAAAAAAGAATAAAGGATTTGTTATAATCAGAGAGAAAACAAAATGTAATAATGCAAAATGCTTAGTTAAAACCAGGTAAAAGGTAAAACAGAAAAAGAGGGAACACTAAAAGAATAAAGCCAAAAATGTTAAAAAATGATATATATTAACAAGTATGTAAAATGATTTTTATTTTAAATGTAAATGACATAAAATATGCCAACCTAAAAAAAATTGCCAAAATCTATTATAAAACAAGATTACAGTATATATGGTCTAAAGGGAACCCAGTTTAAGTACAGAAACTCTAATAGACTAAAAGTAAAGGGAGAGAGAATGATATAACAGGATAAATCAACTAAATAGGATGATGATATAGCTGTATTGTTACACAAAGTCAGCTTCAAAAAAAAAAAGAAAATTATCAGGAATGGAAAAAGCATTGCCTATTGATAAATGGATCTATTTTTCCAAAAGGACAAAACAACCCTAAATACATATGCAATTAAGATCACAGTGTCAAAATGTGTAAAGTGATGTGATAATGAAACTCAGAAATAGACAAAAATACTCTTACCATTGAAGATTTCAAAAATGCTCTTCTAGTAATTGATACATAAAGAGGAAAGAAAATCAATAAGAATTTAAATGACTGGAATGGCACTACCAATTGATCTGAATTAATTGACATTCATAGAATAGTACTACATATTTACTCAGTACAGTTGAAAATTTTTGTCTACATGAAAACCTCCATAAGAATTTTATTTCAACTTTATTCACAATTATCTTAAACTGAAAGCAATCAAAATGCATTTCAATGGTAAATGAAGAAAGAAACTGATACATTCATAAAATAGAATACTGTTAAATAATACAGAAAATGAACTATCAAACCAAATAAAGACATAAATGAATCTGAAATACATATTGCTAAGTGAAAGAAGCCTGCAGTCATAGCACTGTGGCACCTGATCCTGTCAGATCTCGGAAGCTAAGCAGGGTCAGGCCTGGTTAGTACATGGATTGGAGATCGCCTGCACACACAGGTGAATGTAGATTTGGGAGAAGGACCTGCAACCCCCTCCCAAAAATCAATCAGCCATTGAAAACCTTATGAATAGAAGAGAAGCACTGACAACAGTGTTTTGCCTGTTGTACATAGGATCACCATGAGTCGGACACTCACTAGACTGGCACCAAACAACAGCAGGAGCAGGTGAAAGAAGCCAATCTAAAAAAGCTATGTACTCTATCATTCCATTTATCTGACATTCTACACAAAGAAAAAGTACAGAGACAATAAACAGATCAGTGGTTTCCTGGAGTTTGTAAAGAGTTTGACAGGTGAATTACAGGAAATTCTTTAGGATAATGAATTGATTTTTATATTATAATGTTGAATATATGGCAGTGTTGTCTTACAGATATTTTAGCACAAAAGAAACACTAATGTATGAAACTTTTAAAGTCATTTAATAGGCTTGAGATCACAGGGTAGAATGTAGAATGTGATAGTAAAATATATTTGTATGAAAAATACATGAAAGAAGTTCACATTAACTCATTTGGGAAAATAGGTGCTTACCTAGGAAACTTTGAAAATGAGTTGATTCTATAAGACTATTGTTGTTGTTGTTAGGTGCCGTCGAATCGGTATCCGACTCATAGCGACCCTCATAGGGTTTTCAGTGGCTGACTGTTTCAGGATTGCCTTGGGAGTGGATTGCCAGGCCCTTCTCCCATTTTTGCGGTGCTGGGAATTGAACTCAGGACCTCAGAGACTGCAGCACAGCGCTCTACCAACTGAGCTAAATCCCAGCCCTATAAGACTATAGGCAAAAGTAATTCACACAAGCACTATATTCCAGTTAATAAAGTTTGTGGAATTGTTAACAACTGAATCAACTCTAGTTAAATTTGCACAATATATGCATATATAACATAATATTGGGATATAACCAAAGAATTAAGCAAATATGCATAGTGATATAAACATCTGATTGCTTAGATAAGAGGATAGCTAAATATGCCTTGCCAAAGAATTCCAAAAAATTTATGTAGGTACTCCCTACCTGGGGAGAGAGGTCATAATTCCCATTTCTAAAGTGTGGGCTGCTCACAGTGATATCCTTCCAGACCACAATATTGAAAATGACAAGAAAGGAGTAATTTACCATGGAGAAACATGAGAAAAATACCTTTAAAAGGTGACCTAGGTCAACATTAATAGAAATAATTCATGCTGATAGTATGTACCCTTAATAAAATATGATGAGACTGGTACCTGCTCTGCGACCTTCCTCCCAAACCCATGTTCCCAGTCAAATTATTATGAACATATCAACAATTCCTGATGGAGAACATTCTGCCAAAACCTGCCAAAATGAGAAACTGGTACAGCCAAAGAGGAATCTAAGAAGATATAAAAAGTAAGTGTAACATGGTATCCTGCATGACATTCTAGATTAGTAGAAGGATATTAGCTAAAAACTAAAGAACTCTGGATATGGTGTGTTGTTGTTGTTGTTGCTGTTAGGTACCATCCAGTCCAGTCTGACTTACAGTGACCCATATCTGACTGACTTACAGTACAGCAGATATGGTATAGGCTTTTTAAATAGTAATGAGTCACCTTTGTGATGCCTTGGTACTTGTCTGTAATCCCAGTGACTTGGGAAGCTGAGGCAGGAGGACTGCTAGTTCAAGGACAGAGGCAGCCTGCACAACTTAACGAGACCTTATGTCAAAATTAAAAAAACAAAATTAAAAGGAACTTAGAGCATAGCTTAGTGTTAGACCACATGCCTAACATGTGTGAGGGCCTGAGTTAAACCTCTCAATACTGAAACAATAAATTAAACACTAATGCATCAATATTCATTGGGACACAAAGACCATATTTTCTAAATGTTAACATAGATCCTGGATATGTTGTATATGAGAACACTGTAGTATATACACAATGTTTGTGTAAATTAAAACTTATTCCAAAATTGGAAATTTTACTATTATTTATTTGCTCATGAAGCCTATTATTTTTGTTTTCTTAATATCTGAGGTCAATAGATTTAAAAAAACTGAGGAAATGACATAATCATACCCAATTTGAATTGACAGTGGGCTCAACAGAGCAACATATTGGAAACATATAGCATCACATATAGTTTTCTGTTCCTTCACCCAAATCATCATGTGTTACATAGAAGCTCACAAATAGGCCCTGAACAAACAGCCCTGAATTGTCATTGTGATAGAGTACAGTCATTAATATTCATAACAACAATTCTAAACTTATGGACATAACAAATTTATTAAAATACTCTGTTTACTAAGTCAATGATGTATGATATATTTAAAATTAATGAGTTTATAAAATTTTAAGGATATCGAAAATTCACTTAAGTAGAACACTTAAATCCCTAATGATGGCAAGTAAATTATTTCTTAACTATATGGTAAACTATGTCCTGATTCCATAACAGCAATTAGACTATATATAAATGATGTTTCTGTTAGCAAATCTCCTGGGATGAAGTCATATTATATGAAAAGTATATTCTCATTTGACCTTTTAATGTAATACATTGTCTGATTCCTAGTATTAAACTTCTAGTATTTCTGAATTAATGAATGGCCTATTTTGCTTTTACATAAATTGAAATGGTATCCTGTTACAATTTTTCATGAATGATTGTCTTGATATGGAAATACTACATAAAAATATTCTTTTCTCATTTAAGAAGAAAATTCTGAAGAGTTTATGTAGCTTTACAAAAGAAAATGAGGGACCCTCCCTTCCATAACATGTGGAGAATATTAGTGGTAGGATATTTATAGATAATTTTTCTTTTCTATCCTGAATATTTTTTGAAATTTGGTCATTTTCATTCACTATTGCTTAGTTGTAGACTAATTGATTTCTCAGACTGTATGATAGACAATACAACTGTACAATTTTTACAATACAATACAATTTTTAACCCAGCTTGAGGGTGCAAAATGAGATTAGAGTTCCTACTCTTCTGGCTGGTGTGATTCAATATTTGTTGCATTTGCTAGTTTGATCCAGTTTGTAATTTTTGTTATTTACTATTTACTATATTACTATTTACAATATATATGAGAGGATGGAAGGGAATATTCAATAATTTCTAGCATGATTACAATTTTGTACTGTCTTAAATAGCCATATTCACCTACCATTGTCTTCATTACTCTACATGAAAATGTTGAAGGACATTGGCGTCTAAACCAAGAATTATTTCCAGAATCTGTGTGCTAGAGCTCTCATATTTGGCATGAATCTTCTGATTAATGCATTAATTTCTCCCCTGCTTTCACATCTATTACACTTGCATGACAGAAACAGATTGAAGTTACCACTCCTGCCCTAGTTTGAACTTTCCCCCTGCTCTTAATTCTGCCTAGTCCTGCTTTTTTTTTTTTTTGAGGCAGTGGGAATTGAACCCAAGGCCTTGCACTTGCATGCTTGGCAAGTGCTAGACCACTGAGCTGCACCTCCAGCCCCCCCACACACTCATTTTTTTTTCTTTTACGTTTTTTGAGACAGGGTCTCTCCAAATTACACAGATTGCCTCTGGTCTTGAATTTGCAATTCTCCTGTCTTTGCCTCCGGAGCTGATGGGATTGCAGGCATGTGCCACCACATGCTCTACTGACACTTTTGATGCTATGTTTATGTACAGGTGTGCAAATATGCATGTCTTATCTAACATACCCCCACACGTCTGTCAGTTTGCCGCACTGTGGGAGCTTGCGTGTAACCTTAGATAAGAGCAAGGTTACCCATAGTGGACAGGTTTTCAGCTGAGCTTCCAGACTAAGAGGGACTAGGGAGTAGGACCTGGTGAACCATTCCCAAACAACTAGCCATTGAAAACTCTATGAAGAGAAAAGAAACACTGTCAGATATAGTGCCAGAAAATGAGCCCCCCAGGTTGGAAGGCACTCAAAAAACTACTGGAGAAGAGTTGCCTCCTAAAAGTAGAGTCTACAGTGGTGACAGAAACAGAGAAAAGCCCCAAGGACCTCCACTTGCTGATGTGGCATGACTCAAAATGAGGAGAAACAACTATAAACATCCATTAATAATTGGAACATGGAATGTATGTAGTATGAATCTACGAAAACTAGAAATTGTTAAAAGAGAAATGGAGTGCATAAACATTGACATTCTAGGCATCAGTGAGCTAAAATGGAATGGCATAGCCCATTTTGAGTCAGACAATCATATGGTCTACTATGCTGGGAATGATAAACTAAAGAGAAATGGGGTTGCATTTATCATCAAAAAAGTCATTTCAAGATCTGTCATGAAATACAATGCTGTCAGTGATAGAATAATATCCATATGCCTACAAGGAAGGCCAGTTAATATGACTATTATTTAAATTGATGCACCCACCACTGAGGCCACACATGAAGAAAGAGAAGACTTCTATCAGCTTCTGCAATCTGAAATAGATGAAACATGCAATCAAGACACACTGATAATCACTGGTGACTGGAATGCAAAGGTTGGAAACAAAGAAGAAGGCTCAGTAGTTGGAAAATATGGTCTTGGTGACAGAAATGAAGCTGGAGATCACGTGATAGAATTTTGTCAGTCCAATGACCTTTTCATTACAAACACATATTTTCAACATCATAAACGGAGACTATACACATGGACTTCACCAGACGGAACATACAGAAATCAAATTGACTACATATGTGCAAAGAGATGATGGAAAAGCTCTGTACAAAATGTCAAAACAAGACCAGGTGCTGACTGTGGATCAGACCATCAACTTCTCATATGCAAATTCAAACTAAAGCTGAAGAAAATTAGAATAAGTATACAAGAGCCATGGTATGACCTTGAGTATATCCCACCTGAGTTCAGAGACCACCTCAAAAATAGGTTTAATGCATTAGACACAAATGATAGGAGACCAGAAGAGTTGTGGCATGACATAAAAGATATCATTCAAGGAGGAAGCAAAAAGTTCTTAAAAAGACAAGAAAAAAGAAAAGACCAAATTACATGTCAAAAGAGACAGTAGAAATTGCCCTTGAACATTGAGCAGCTAAAGTAAAAGGAAGACATGATGAAGTTAAGGAACTAAACAGAAGATTTGAGAAGGCAGCTTGAGAAGACAAAAACAAATATTGTAATGACATGTACAAGGAGCTGGAGGCAGAAAACCAAAAGGGAAGAACACGATCTGTGTTTCTCAAGCTTAAAGAAGTGAAGAAAAAATTCAAGCCTCGAGTGGCAGTAGTGAGAGATTCTACAGGGAAAATATTAAATGATGCAGGAAACATCCAAAGAAGATGGGAAGAATACACAGAGTCATTATACAAGAAAGAATTGGTAGATGACCAACCATTCCAAGAGGTTGCATATGAAGAGGAAGCAATGATGTTGAAGGACAAAGTAGAAGCTGCCTTGAAAGAACTAGAGAAACACAAGGCTCCAGGAATTGATGGGACACCAATAGAGATGTTTCAACAAACAGATGCAACACTGGAGGTGTTAACATGTTTGTGCCAACAGATTTGGGAAACAGCTACTTGGCCAACTGACTGGAAGAGATCCATATTTGTGCCTATTCCCAAAAAAGGGGATCCAACTGAATGTGCAAACTATCAGAAAATATCGTTAATATCACACACCAGCAAAATTCTACTAAAGATCATTCAGAAGCAACTGCAGCAGTATATAGACAGGGAATTACTGGAAGATCAAGCAGGATTCAGAAGAGGGTGGGGAACCAGGGACATCGTTACTGATGTCAGGTGGATATTAGCTGAAAGCAGAGAATATCAGAAAGATGTCTATCTATGTTTTATTGACTATGCAAAGGCATTTGATTGTGTGGATCATAACAAATATGGACAACACTTCGGAAAATGAGAATACCAGAACACCTAATTGTGCTCATGAGAAATCTGTACATGAACCAGGAGGCAGTTGTTTGAATAGAACAAGGAAACACTGCCTGGTTTAAAGTTGAGAAAGGTGTGCATCAGGGCTGTATACTTTTACCCTATCTCTTCAATTTATACAATATGCAAGTAATCCTAGAAGCTGGACTTTATGAGGAAGAACGTGGCATCAAGTTTGGAGGAAGACTCATTAACAACCTGCGTTATGCAGATGACACAACTCTGCATGCTGAATGTGAAGAGGATTTAAAATATTTACTGATGAAGATCAAAGATCATAGCCTTCAATATGGGTTACGACTAAACATCAACAAAACAAAAATCCTTACAACTGGGTCAGCATGCACCTTCACAATAAATGGAGAAAAGATTGAGGTTGTCCAACTTTTGCTTTTCTTGATTCTATAATCAACACCTGTGGAAGCAGCAGTCAAGTAATTAAAAGACTCATTGCTCTAGGAAAAGCTGTGGCAAAAGATCTCTTTAGAATATTGAAAAGCAAAGATGTCACATTGAAGATGAAGGTGCGTC
>VMDO01028220.1:0-24155 GCA_007922755.1 Pedetes capensis
GGGGGGGGCATTCCCGCTAGGCTTGCAGATAAAACACTCTAGGGTGAAGGATATGGCAGATCATTCCGGAAGCAATTGTTCCTAATGGGAACTGCCACCTAGTGGGGTCAGAACCATAGCCACCGTAGGTGCCTGAGAAGGATAGAGTAGTAAACCCTGTGCCATGAACAGATATGCTCAATGGCTTGATGAGATTTATTGAGTTAACTGGGGATGATTGTGACTGAAGTAACCTTCAGTGGCCTTCTCCCTCCCTCTGTACCCACTTCTTCCCAGTGATCTCTCATGCAAGGACACACCAGGCATGTCATTCCTTCAACTCCAGATCTTAAGCAGACAGATGTCCAAGTGGACTGCTGGTAGGGGTACCCATGAACACAGATTTTAATGTGATATATTCTGAACTTTTTGTATTTGTATATTCCAATAATCAATCACTTCACCTGGAAAATGCTTGCATTTTCTAATATGTTGCATCTCACTGCATTTTCCCTTTTGTGCTGAAATATCTTCACCCTAATTGTCCATGAAAGGAACTCCTAGAAGTCTATGCAAATCAGAGCAGCCACATTAAGAGATGTGTGCAACTTATTTTCAAAATACCATCGCAGACTACTAGTTTATGTCGTCCATTCAGTGAGGATGAGAGATTCAGAATAGAACCGATTTTCCTTCATACTTGTTTATTTTGTTACAGATGTTATTACCTTCTTACATCACACACGCACACCAAGTTCATACACCAACATACACACACAGCCTCAACTCCAGAGAACCATAATGTGAGATCAGCACCCACTGCCCTTCTGTCATGAGGCTTTGCCTCAGCAACCCCAAGAGTAACATGTGATCTTGATATGATAATCCAAGAAATACTTGTAAACCCAAATAAATAATGTCTGTCTTCCATGGTATGCCTCAGGTCACTAACAAAGGAATGAGAACCCAAGTCCTATAGTTATTGAACAGGTCAAGTAGTGTTCTATATTCCCAGTGCTTTTCCTGCAACACTCCTTGCCTTTGCTTAGGGCTGCAAAGTGAAATGCAGCATTAGATCCTGAAGGATGTGGATTTGAATTAGGGGGTCTAAGGATTTGAATGGGCAGGCTGGAATTTCCATCAAAAAATTCCCAAATAGCTTTTTTCTCATCATGGAATGGTAGCACAGTCAAAGGGGAAAGTTGGAAGTGGACTCTGGCCATCAGAGAAACTATAACATGCTAAGGTGTAAGAAATGAGGTCTTGAAGGAGTGGAGAGACCCATGAAGTACATCCTACCTGGCAAGCCTACTTTCAGTGGCAATACATAAATCCTAACTGTAATGATTGCAGTGTGTGTGTGCTGGAAGGGTAGGGTTTGAGTCTATAATATGTCCCTATGGATCTCCAGAATCATGAAGGCAATGCAATGTTTCAAATGTCATGCATCACTTCAGAGCAGATTTTTCAGTGGATAATCATATGGGTAAGGGAAGTATTCTTATATTGGGCTAGGACACTTTGGGGAAATGGGGGGATTCTTCCTACCATATGGGATGATCTTAGTGCCTTTGGGTTCAACTGAGCATCTCACAACTGCCTCCTGAACTCTACCCATGGACAACATGTTTGGGATTGAACTTGGGATGAGAAGTGAATACATAACCCCAAATGATGACAGGTATGTTCCCGTTCAAGGACAAGGAGAGTCAATAGAGTGTCCTACAGCGGTATCACACCCCCTGTGGGAGAAATGCTCACCATGCCAATAAGAGTTGAGTAACAGGTTGAGGGATTGATCAGCCATGTTACTTCTTTGAACACAGTCTTGAGAAAAGAATTTGAATTCTGAGACCTAACCAGTTGAATCCAAGATTTTCACAGGATTGGTTTTTTTTGTTTTTTTTTTTTTTGTTGTTGTTGTTTTGTTTTGTTTTATCCTGCCAAAGTAGTAAAGTAGTATATGAGAGGTGGATGTGGATATGTTTCTGGGGGCAAAGTGGAAACTGCAGAGTCAGGGGAAGTTTACCCTTCAGGGAGTAAAGAGTTAGTTGAACAACCTTGTACACAGAAAGCATAATTGTCCTGGGATAAAACAATTGCCTTCCTATATGGCTAACCCCACCTGTCAGCAGCCAAGGAGACCCCAGGATTGAAGCCAAGGCCGGTGAGGAGCCCTTCACACCAGCTCCCCATAGGACCTCTGATTATCTGAATCCCCACATTATACCTACCTCAGGAGCCACAGCCACGAAGTAGAAATAGTATCAGTACATGGTGTAATGCTGAGGAGGAGGGGCTGAGTGCAGTGGCACATGCCTACCATCCCAGCCCCTTGGGAGGTGGAGGCAGGAGCATCCCAGAGGCAGCTTGTGCAACTTAGCAAGACCTTGTATCAAAATAAAAAATAAAAAACAGGGCCAGGGATGTAGTTCAGTGGTGGAGGACTCACCTAACACGCAAGAACCCTGCATTCAGCCCTCAGTACTAAAAAAAAAAAAAGGAGGAGGAGGAAGGGAATGTCAGGCTAACACTGTGTGTTCACTGAGAACCTTCTTTCCAAGAAGCTTGGGACCAGCTCTGGGTCAACAATGACCTTCAGGCAGGCATCTCTGTGAGCTGAGGCTAGCCTCCACTGTTCTCAGTCTGACTCCTCCAGCTTCAGATGAAACAATTCTGGATAGGCAATTAATTCTCTTCATAGTGTAGAAAACATGTTACTGTTTTGCAGTGAGAAGACATACTGCTTCATCAAAATCCCAACAGCTGCTCGGAGGGCATCAGCCAGACGGAGCTTCTGCAGAGGAGGTGGGTTTGCCCCATGGAGCAGCAGCACAGGGCCCTGTCTGGTGTTCCTCATCACCTGGCTGACTGCCCAAAGCGCCTACTGTTGAGGAGCCTCCTGGGGTGAAGAACTGGGCATGGCAAATATCTGCTCAGAAAATGATCCGCTTCTCCTGCTCAAAGGCTTTGGCCTCCTCTGGCTTCATCAAGTTTCCACTGAGACTGGGAAAAAGGAGAAATGAAAGTTTACCCAAAGCATTATAGACCCTGCTTAGCTTCTGAGGTCTGGCGGGATGGGTCACCACAGTGGTTCAGCTGTGGGCTCCTGATCCTTCACGGCTCAGTTAAAGTGCCTCTTGCTTAGGGAGCCCTTCCCTGAGAGCGGCTGTGTCAGAGTCCCTCCTGACCTTCACCTCTACGACATCCCTCCCGGTTAGAACTGAATAATGACCTGAGTAATTGTTCTCTGCTCACTGTGCTGGTGAGCCCAAGAGGGCAGGTCCACTCTGCCCATCACTGGCTTCTCAGTGCCACCCCAGGGCCTGGCACTCAAGCACTGAGTCGCTCGAGGAAGGAATGAAGACACAGTGCCAGCTGCTGGGGACATAACTGTGACCCTGATGTACCCCATGCTCTTAGGGAGCTCATGGTCCAGAAGAGACAGCCTCACTGAAAGCTCTGTGTTGGAAGACCGAACTCACCAAGGGACTTCGGACTTTGAGCTCTTTAGAAATCCGAGTCAGCTGGAAATGAGTCCAGTAGGATGCTCTGCCTGTGTCGGCAAGGGTCCCCCGCAGAGTGGCTCCCCAAACCCTAGCTCCCCTGCCTGCCAGCCTGACCAGCCCTATGGCCAAGGCCATATGGACAGCTTTATGGACAAGGCCAATGAGGCCAGTACCTTCCAAGACCCAGTCCCCCAAAGTCATACTCATAGGAACACCTTTGGCAGCTCCCAGGACAAGGCAGGAATGGAAGCAAAGACACTCCCAAGGCCAGCTGCCTAGCTGCATCAGGGGCCAACTCCCCTCTGCACTCCCGGACTCAAGTACCCGCTGCAGGCTCTGGGTAGTGTGCCCTGAAGTGAAAGATGCCCAAGGCGACCCTGGCCAAACAGTTCCTGGGCAGGAACTGAACCCACAAGAGGGAGAAAATTTGTATCTTCAAGCCTGACAAAATTAAAAGAGCTGCAGATTTCGTCCAGTGTCCTGACCAGCTTGGGAAAAGAGTGGAGGCCAACTGAGGGCTGCCACAGTCCTGACCTGGCTGGCCACCCTTGCTCCACCTGCCACCCTCAAACACAAGGACAGGCAAGAAGTGGAGCAGCCCAAGGGTGGCATATGGTGGGAAGGTGGCTGGAGACACACGCAGACCAGCAAACCATGCTCTCCAGCAAACCGTGCAAACCAGCAAACCACGCAAACCAGCAAACCATGCAAACCAGAAAACTATACAAACCAGAAAACCACACAAACCAGCAAACCACGCAAACCAGCAAATTGCACAAACCAGCAAATCATGCAAACCAGAAAACCACACAAACCAGCAGACTACACTCTCCAGAAAACCACACAAACCAGAAAACCACACAAAAAAAACAAACCACACAAACCAGCAAACCATACTTTCCAGAAAACCATACTCTCCAGCAAACCACACAAATCATCAAATTACACTCTCCAGTAAACCATGTTCTCCAGCAAACTACGCTCCAGGCGTGCTCCAGGGCCTTGTAGGCCAAGGAGCTGAGTAGCACAAAGGCCACTCTGTGAAGGTGCTGAATCTGGCCTCTGTTGTCTATGCCGGCATTTTTCAAACAATTTTTTGACTGTGACCCTACATAAAATTATATTTTACAGAGCTGGAGGCATTAGCACATGCCTGTAATTCCAGCAACTCAGGAGGCAGAGGCAGGAGGATCACAAGTTCAAGGCCAAAAGCAGCCTATGTAATTTAGGAAGATGCTGACACTCAAAATAAAAAATTAAAAAAGAGGCTGGGGTGCATCTCAAGGGTGGAGGGCTTGCCTTGGACATGTTAGGCCCTGGGTTCAACCCCCTAGTATGGCAAAAATCAACAACAACAACAACAGAAACTGGCTAACGATATTAAGAAATGTAGCCAGGTGTGGTGTCCTACATCTGTAATCTTGGGCTCCTCGGGTGTCAGAGGCAGGAGAATTGGAAGGTCAAGGACAGAGGCAGCCTTCGTAATTTAGAGAGACCCTGTCTCAAAATGAAAAACAAAAATGGGGCAGGAAGTGGTAGAATACTCGCCTAGCATGTGTGAGGCGCTGGGTTCCTCCAGTATTTAAAAAAAAAAAAGAAAAAGAAGTTACACTTTACAGTGCGAACCAGGATCTACACTAGCGTACACTCTCTCATGCGCGTCCCTCAGGTAAAGTCAGTGAAATGATCCTCCTCGCACTGCATGCAGCCTCCCAGTGTATATCTTTCTCAATTTCACTTTAAAATAATGCTGGCTGCAGCCACTAGACTGATTTTATGACTCATTCTCAAGTGCCAAAGCCAAGTAAATAACAAAGGCCCGGAAGCGAACCTTGATGGTTCTTTTTGGCTGTGAAATTCTTCTTCCCAGTCATGAAGGCAGGAAGTAGTTCATGGTAACCACCCACGCTGAGGGCTTGGGCTCCTGGTGACGCTGCTCTATCGACTCTGAGAAGCCAGTGTGGCCCCATGAGCTCCCATGGTCTGTGTCCTCAACAGAAACCCACCCTGCCCCCTGCTGGCTTCCGCAGGAAGGTCTGGCCTTGAGCCATTAGGACTGTCCAGGACAGAAGTGGAGGACTCATTTCCTGTGCACTTTTTTTTTTTTTTTTTTTACTTTTTGAGATAGGGTCTCGCTAAGTTTTATGCAGACTGCCTCTCATCTTGAACTTGCAATCCTCCTGCCTCTGCCTCCCAAACCGCTGGGATTATAGGCATGCGCCACCATGCCCGGCTCCTGTGCACTTTTGCATCTGTACATGGGGCTCTGTCCTCAACTAAGGGAGACAAGCACCGTCCCTTCTGTCATGTTAACTGCCACATTCCCGCTCCCTGCCCCCAGTGCCTGGCATAAAGGAGGTGCCCAGGTGTGACTGTTGCCTCCCAGGAAACACCCTGCACATTCAGCAACCCCTCTCCGGTGCCCACCCAAGTGGGCAGTTAAATTAGCAAGAGGCCACTGCCTGGGGAGCAGTGTGAACTTGTGGGAGAGAAAAGGAAGCAGAGTGGGACCTAATGCTATCGGAAAGCAAAGGACATGGCTTTTTCCCTTAGCATAAGCAAGTTTTTAAAGCGGAGGCAAGAAGGCAGAAAGAGCAGGTCAGCTCAGAGCCAGCCTAGAAGCGGCTCCCGAATCCCAGGATGCTCAAAGCAGGAGACCGAGCTCCACACTCCTGGCCTGCAGAGCCGCCTCTCAGCTCAGACTCCATCAGGGGCTAGCTTTCCCCAGGAAAGCTCACCAAGGCAGGGGAAGGTGGGGCCAGGGGCAGAGACTGGGAGCCACGTGGGCCATGACCTTGGGCAAGTTGATCTGGACCTCAGTTTCCACATCTGTGAAGTGAAGACAATACCAGCATCCCCAAGGTTATTGGCGGAACACATGAAAGGACCCTGTGCCGTGCCTGGTGGTACTGGGTCAGTAGTCACTGTAGATGGTGTCATGACAGGTGGGTGGCCTTACCAAATCTCTGTTATGCCTGTGTTCTTCGGCAGCGCCTCTGCTAGCTGGGCCGCCCCCTTGGCTGTGATCTGATTCTGGATGAGCCTGAAAGAAGAGCACATGCTGTGTCCAACACAGAACACTGGGGCCAATCTGCCCCCTTGGTAGGGAGTTGGAGGGTCTGGCAGGATCAGAGACCAAGTTGGGGGTGGACAGGGTCCTCATGACTTCATCAGGCTGAGAGCATCTCAGTCACATGAGAAGCACAGAGAGCCCTTAATATGCTCTAAAATTTCTAAAGTGAGCATAGTCCATCTACATTCACATGTGACAGTGTAATTCATGAATAGACACATGTGTGACCTTCATTGCAAGGGTGCCCAACCAAAAGCATGAGGAGACCATCATTCTGAACAAATTCCAAGAGGCACATCACCACAGAACCGGCCGCCTGACATCTCCTCCTGGGTAGCTAGGCAAAGGCGGGGCAATTTTTAAGTTAAGTAGCTTTGGGGGACACAAAGGGGTGTGAGCTGCTGCCACATCCTCCCAAAATCCCCACAGGAGGGTGAGAAAATGCTGCGGCAGCTGCCACGCACAGGTCCGGTGGGAAAGCATCAGTGCTGGGGCCTCTGAGAGTATGTGGACTGCTGAGGATTCAAATGAAACATATCTTGGGTGGAGCTGGACAGGCTGGAGTGCCCCTGAAATGCTGGCCTGGGCAGCGATGCTCCCAACTGTCCCAGGAAGTGAATGCAGAAAGGCAGTGTCTGTGATGCGTCTCACATTCACGCCCCACTCTGGGCTGTTTGTAGAACAGGTTGCTGCTAATCCCACCCATAGAGAAACTGGGCACTGACCAAAGGAGCCCAACTGGCAGAGGAGGGTGGTACTATTGTGGCTAGTGAGGGCACAGAGTCAGTGGGAAGGGGCCTCTCCCCTAAAGAGGCAGGATAGCTCAGTGTTTAGAAGCTCCTCTCACAACCCCATCTGCCCACTTTCCAGCTACAGAACCTTGAAGAAATAAATTTGTCTGTGCCTCACATGTCCTGTGCATAACAAAGGAGTAACTACGAGTGCCCTGCGTACACCAAGTGTGTCAGGTTACAAAGGTAAGTGAACACAAGGCAAGGTGCCCTGCAGAAGGGATTTCTCACCACTGCTGCCCATGCACACAGGACCTCTGGTGGCTGGGCTGCTGTGGGAATCCAGCATACCCAGCCACATCCCCTGAGCTCGAGGACAGAGGTAATAACTTTCCCAAGAGTGACCACAAGTGGAACTCGGCCACTTTTACAGAAGGAACACAAATAGAATGCGGAAGTGGGTACAGAGTTCTGCATCTAGTTAAAGTCTGCTGTTTTCTGGTCACAAACTTCACGGTGGCTGCCACTACCACCCCCTGAGCCTTATCGGGGGCAGGGCAGGCTGCCTTCAACCAAGATTTGGCAAGAGGCCAGGAAGGAGGAGTGCACCTCGTGTCTCTGAAAAGCATGGCAGTGCTGGGCACATTGGCTCACCGGGGCCACCTTCACTGAGGCCAGTGTGGCTGTGCATGGGCCAAGCAGCAACACCTCTCCAATGCTCTCAGGCTCTGCTTCTTGGAGGGGTTGACCTGGCACCCAGAAGAAGGCATAGAAGTCTGTAGACTAAACCAAAAAGGAAGAAAAACCTATGTAAAAGTACCACCATGTGGCATTTATGCAGAAATTCATATAGAAATGCAAGAGACCTAAAATGGCCAAAACGTTTTTGTTTTTTTGTTTTTTTGTTTTTTTGTTTTATAATACTAGGGAGTTGAACCCAGGCCCTCACACTTGCTAGGCAAATACTCTCCCACTGAGATGCACCCCTGGTCTATTTTTGTTATCTATTTTGAGACACCAAGGCTCACCAAGTTGTACAGGCTGCCTCTGGCCTCAAACTTGCAATCCTCCTGCCTCAGTCTCTGAGTTGCCCCAAACAGTCTTGAGAAAGAAAAACAAAATTGGAGAACATGCACTTCCTGATTTCAAAACTAATTATAAAGCTACAGTAATTAAGACAGTGCAGCTGAGTGTGGTGGTTGTGCTGGTGGTGGTGTTTGTTGGTGCAATTGAGTCAGATCCAACTCATAGAGATCATATGTACAACAGAATGAAACACTCCCTGACATTGTGCCAAGCCAAGTACTATGTCAGTGCTTCTCTGCTATTCATAGAGTTTTCAGTGGCTGATTGTTTCAGGAGTGGTTTGGGAGTGGGCTGCCAGGTCCTTCTCCCATTTTTGTGGTGCGGAGGATTGAATCCAGGGTGTCAGAGCATGCAGAGAGCACACAGAGCAAGCACTCTACCAACTGAGCTAAGCCCTAGCCCCAGTGTGGTGGTGTAGCACCTGTAATCCCAGCATTTGAGAGGCTAAGATAGGAGGATGTCAAGTTGAAGGCCAGCCTGGGGCTATACAGTGAGAACTTATCCCAAAACAAAACAAAACAAAAAGACTCAACAACAACAAAAACCAACCAAGAAAAACATTGCAGCCTTTCTAGAAGGATTAAGGATAGACAGAGAGATGGCTGGAAGAGTCTAGACCTTGTTTCTGATCTTTGAGCAGCATGTCAAAGCCATTTGACCGGGAAAGACAGTGGGATCCAGCAGATGGAGCTACGCAGCCTGGGATCCACGTGCAAAGGACTGATGCTGGACTCTGTGCTATACACAAAAATAACTGAAAATGCATTTGTAGTCTAATTTGAAAAAAAAAACTAAAAAACTTAACAGAAAACTTAGGTGTAAATCTTTGTGACCTTGGGTTAGGCAATATTTTCTTGTGTAACAAGCAACCATAGAAAAAGTAGGTAAACTGAACTTCATCAATATCAAAAACCTCTGTGCTTCAAAGGTCACTATGAAGAGAAAACTGCCCAGAAAGAGAAAATACTTGAAAACATTATCACTAACAAAAGTTTAGCACTCAGGATAAGGAACTCCCACAACACAGCAACAAAAAGACAAATACCCCAATATATAAATGGGCAAAGGGTGTGGAGCCATTTCTTCAAAGAAGATGTACAGGTAGCCAATGGGTGCATGAAAAGATGTTCAATGTTATTAGCCAGCAGGGAAATGCAAATCAAAACCACAATAGGATATTACTTCAAACCTGCTGACCTGGATAGACTGAAAAAGATGGACGATAATAACAAGTGTTGATGAGGATGTGAAGAAATTGGAATCATATACATTGCTGGTGAGGATATATAAAATAGTGCAGCCATTTTGGGAAGCAGTCTCAAAAAGTTAAATATAGAATTGCTATATGACCCAGCGCCTTCAGCCGTAGCACTGTGGCATCTGATCCCATCAGATCTCAGAAGCTAAGGAGGGTTTAGCCTGGTTAGTACTTGGATGGGAGACTGCCTGGGAACACCAGGGGCTGTAGGCTTGGGAGAAGGATCCGGCAACCCACTCCCAAAAATCAATCCACCATTGAAAACCCTATGAATAAGAGAGAAACACCGACAGTAGTGTTTCGCCTGTTGTACATAGAGTCGCTATGAGTTGGATGCCGACTCCACAGCACCTAACAACATATGACCCAGCAATCCTATTGTTAACTATATACTCTGGCAAAATGAAAATACACAGTCATACAAAAACACGTACATGAATGTTCACAGTAACATTATTCATAATCATGAAAAAATAGAAACAATCTAAATATCTATCAATCCATAAATAAGCAAAACATAGTCTATGCACACAATGGAGTATCTTAGCTACCAAAAGGCAATGAAGTATTGATACATACTGCAACATAGATTAACCTAGAAATTATGCTTGCAGAAGACCAAAGCTCACATATAACATAATTCCATTTGCATAAAATGTCCACCGTAGAGACAGAAAGCTGATTACAGGTCACCAGGGGCTAGAGGAAGAGAAGGATGGGGAGGAGGAAGGGGCAGTGAAATGTTCTAAAATTAGATGATAATGGTTGTGCAATTTTGTGAACATATGAAAAGCTTCTGAACTGTATACTTTAACAGGCTGAATTTTGTGGTATATAAGTTTTATTTCTGAGTTACCATAGATGCTGCAATGTCTGGTTAACTTTCAACGCTTCTGCAAAGCTCTCTGCCACTTCATCGTTGAGTTCATTTTTGGTCAGCCTAGAAAAGAGAGGAAGTGTTGACTCAGGAGAGCTGACCAGGCAGACATTGTTAGTGAGCTCATAAAGGGGGAGGCCCTGCCCAGGGCCCTCCAGCCCTGCAGCTCATCAGGTGCTCAGGGCCTGAGTCATACCCCTACAGATACACACCGACTCACTTCCAGTGCAAATCCTACCCAGGAGCTCCTATTTCTTAGTCCTCTTGGCTGCAGAGGAACCTACACTCCTTACTCTAGCTGAGTGCTCAGATTTCAGAAAGGCTGGAGGCTCCAGAAAACAGGGAGTCAATACCTGCACCTCAGGTCTCCAGCCCCCAGGCTCCTTGAACGCCACTAACAGCATGCTATCCAAGGCCTGATGGAGTTCTGGAAAAGCCTGTACCCTGGATGATAAAACACATTCAGTGGTGAGCTCTGAGGCCAGTGGCAAAGGACCTGGGTTCTGAGACTGAGAGTTCAGGAAGCTTCTTGATTGCTTTAAAACCAGCAGTGGGCTGGGTAAAGCACAGAAGCTCCTGGACGTAAATAGGGTTGGACCCTCTTGTTCCAGTGGATGAAAGAATAATAAGACTACTGGGATAGAAAGAACCTCATTTTTAAAATCATTCCTACCAGGTGCTGTGGCACATGTCTATAATCCCTGCAACTGCGGAGGCTAAGGCAGGGGGATCATAAGTTCGAGGCCAGAGGCAGCCTACATAATTTAGTAAGACCCCATCTCAAGATAAAAAATAAAAAACAAACTAGGGGTACAGCTCAGTGGTGAAGTACTTGTCTAGAATGTATGAAGCCCTGAATTCAACACCTAGTCCTGGAAGGGAACAAGCATATGCTACTTTTCAAAATGTTAAAGATTTTTTGAGGGGAAAGAATTAAAAATGCATTTACTGGCAAGGAGATCTAGTATCAGAACTATTCTTGGTTTCCTTCTTTCTTTCCTTTTTCCTTTTTTTTTTTTTTTTTTAATGTTTGTTTTGTTTTTGAGACAAGGCCTTGCTGTATAGCCCAGGCTGGCCTTGAACTCACAATTGTACAGCCTCAGCCTTCTGAGTACTGGTATGAACCACCACACCTGGCATAACCTGACATTTTCATTATTTTCAGTAACTGTTAGCAAAATCTAATGAACACTGGACTGTGAGTGGATGATACAGTGGAGTACAATGCAACTTGCTCATTTGTAAGGATTTATGATATAGGCAAACAAATAAAATACAAAATAAAGAAAAAGATTAAATGAAACAAAGAAACAAACAAAAATAATAAAAGAACAACAGAAAGCATCACCGAGGACGCAACATCCACTTAGTGAGTGCCCTGGAGAGCAGAGGGAGCAAGGACTCTGGGCTTCCAGTGACAGATGAACTGGGGCTCTGAAGGCCAAATTCTGCTGGGAAGATCTGGGAAGGAGGAGGCAGCAGGGAGGGAGGATGTTCTAAGCCAGGATTATGCCAGGGTGTTCAGAGGGAGTCCTGGCTGCTCATATGGCCAGCCTTGTAGCTCTGCAGAGGCGTAAGGCTACAAAGAAAGATGTCAAACCCGTTGTTTGGTGCCCACTTCTCCCTTCTGTGCTTGTTTGTACTTCTGAAAATGGATATTTTCTCCTCTTGGTGGACATTTAATTAGTTTTTCAATCAAGAGGCACTTTTTCAGTTAAGAGTCTAGGCTTGAGCTGGGTGTGGTGGCACACGCCTGTAATATCAGCGACTGGGGAGGCAGAGGCAGGAGGATTGCAAGCTTGAGACCAGAGGCAGTCTGAATAATTTAGCAAGACCCTGTCTCAAAAAGTAAAAAAAAAAAAAAAAAAAAAAAAAAAATGGGCTGAGGGTGCAGCTCAGTGGTACGGCACTTGCAAAGCATAGGACTCTAGGCTTTGTGCAGCCCCAGGAATAACAACCGAGACCCAACCCTTCTAAATGACTGAGGCTGTTACCAGAATATCATCAGAGATGTGTTCTGCTGTAGGGCCCGTGCCAGGCTCTTTCCTCCTTCTGTGGAGATGCCATTGGCTGCAAGGCTGAAAAGGAAAACAGTTGGGCTGGGTTATTTGATATACAACCACATTTGGCCTTGGCTTCACCACCAGCTAACAGGGAAGCCTCCATTTGCATGCAGTGCTTCCCAGGGTGGTTGGAGGCAAGAAGTAGGAGCACTTAGCCCTGTGGAGAGCTGCCTGGGTTTTGATGCTCTGGAGCCTGAGCTCAGAGCATGGGAACATGAGCAAGACTGCTTCGGATGAGGCCAGGTGGGAAACGAATGCAGATCTCAGGCTCATATACAGCCTGGAGGCCAAGGAGGCCCAGGAGCTCTGCTTCATCTGGTCATTTCAAGGGGCCCCATGGAGAAGTTTCTTCTGCTATTGCCCCTACCACCTCTGACTCCTTTTTAGTGGCAGAGCCTGGGAGACCCCAAGGTACTGAGAGTAGGCCAGAGGCCTGAAGGACAGCTGGGAAGGAGAGCCTCTATTTCCAGAGAGCAAGGGTCTCCTTTGTCCCAGCACTGTCCTGAGAAGGAAGAAGGGGCAGGACTCTGCTGGCCAGGGTCCCTTTCAGTTTTACCTGGACTTAGGAATTCCTCCCTGACCCCCAAGAGGCACAAGGAGATGGCTGAGGAGCTGCAACTATCTCAGGTCTTGATCTGAGTGGTGTGTGGAGGGGGGGGCTGAACACTTAGGAGTCACACATTTTACTCTATGCCTCTTATGCGTCTTTTAGAAAGAGAAGGAAAAATCACATGTAAATCTCTCTCCATTAGGAAAGCCAATCAGTTCCTCTCATAGGCTCCTCCCTGGCACACTGAGAAGGGCTCCAAGGTCCTGCAGGTCCCCGAAGATGCCTGTTACCTGAGCTCGATCAGGCTGGGATGGTTACTCAGTGCCTCTGCGAAGGCTTTTGCACCTTCATCCCCGATCTGATTGCCCCACATCCTGAGGGCAGAGGTAAGACAGTGAAAATTAGCGCCACCCTCTCCTGGAAATAGCCACGCCCACCCCTTCTTTCCTGCCAGTGGCCACAGCTTGATTCTCACTTAACAGGCAGGTGTCGTCTGCCCATCCCCTGAAGCTGTGGCCTGGAGACCCATGCCTCCCACCACCACCACCTCGTGGGCTGCTCTGGATTTCCAGTTGGAGGGAACTGTGGAAGGAAGAGCCACAGAAACTTTGTGCACTGAAGTCCATTTGTCAGTTGCAAAATTAGAGACTGAGTCTCACCCCCAGCTTGGAAGGGCTGTCAGTGTGAAAGCCTCAGTTCATGGCTGTCCAGAAAGAAACTTCCTGCATGCCACCTTCAGAGTGCAAAGACCTGTGCTGGTCTGAAAAGAAGGCTGTATATGGGAGCTGAAGTGCCACTCCAGTTTGGTTCTGGGCAAGCTGGGAGCTACTTCTGAAGACATAGTCTGTCTTCTAGGAAGCGTGGGCAGAAATTGCACCCACAACTTCGAACATACAGACCACCAAGCCATGCCCTGCTGGAAACTCAGAACGATGAAGTTGGCTTCTTCCCCCCAGAGCAGATCATCTGAGAAGACCTGGTTAACAGTCTGCATGGAGAGATTTTAGGCTCCCATCAACCTCCGACAAATCACTTAACATCTTGGGCCTTGGTCTCCTCTATAAAACGAGGATCAAAAGAGCATTCTCTCACAGAGTGGTTGTGAGGATTCTGTGAGTGAATACCTGTGAAGGACTTAGAATAGGGCCCGGCCTGTAAAAACTGTCCACACAATCCCCAACAGGATGAGAGGCTTCTGTTTGCAGAGAGCACAGCAATTGCCTGGCCCACTCACAACAGAATGGGGAGGCCTCAGTAAGGTGCTTGTAACCTTGCAAGCTGCAAGCTTCCAGTTATGGCCTGTGAAAGCCCAGAACTGGTTTTCAATACTTTGCTTTAAAAATGTGTGGACTATACAATTGAATGGTATCAAATTTTTAATAAGGTGGCAAACTATTTATGACATGAGATTAAGTGGTAAACGAAGGATAAAATTCTGTCCATGTGGGTTGACCTCTACTATATGAAAAATATGAGTGGGGAAGAGAGAGAAAGAAAGTAAGAGAGTATAAATGACCTCAAATATTAACAATTATTTCTGAGAATATGATTTTTTTATCTGAGGCCCTGAGTTCAATTCCCAGCACCGCAAAAATGGGAGAAGGGCCTGGCAATCCACTCCCAAGGCAATCCCGAAGCACTCAGCCATTGAAAACCCTATGAGGGTCACTATGAGTCGGATACCGACTCAACGGCACCTAACAACAACAACAACAACAACAACAACAACAATAATCTCTAAACAAAATTACCTGTGTCTTTTTTGTAATCCAATAAAAATTCTAATGATATAAAAAAGCTTTCAGAAGCTTTTTAACCATAATGAGATGCCACCTCCCACCCGTAAGGAGGGCTACTATAAAAAAAAAAAAACAACAAGTGTTGGGAGGGATGTGGAGAAACTGCAACCCTTATGCACCATTGGTAGGAATGTAAGATGGTGCAGCCATTGTGGGAGACTGCATGGTGGTTCTTGAAGAAATTAAAAATAGAATTAACACATGATCAGGCAATCTTTGGCTGGGGTTTAACTCAGTTGGTAGAGTGCTGCTCTGCGCTCTGAGGCCCTGGGTACAATCCCCAGCACTAATGGGAGAATAACCTGGCGGCCTATTCCGGAGACAAAATTGAAAAACAATAAGCCATCAAAAACCCTATGACTAGCAGAGAAACACTGACATAGTGCCAGATATGGCACAGGGTTGCATAGTGGTTTGTTCTATTGTATATATGGTCACTGTAAGTTGAACCCAACTCCATGGCACCTAACAACAGCAAAAACAACAGGCAATCTCACTTCTGGCTATCTATGCAAAAGAAGTAAAAGCAGGATCTCAAAGAGATGTTTGTACATCCATGTTCAAATGACCATTATTCACTATA
Source organism: Pedetes capensis (assembly GCA_007922755.1). Classification (NCBI taxonomy): domain Eukaryota; kingdom Metazoa; phylum Chordata; class Mammalia; order Rodentia; family Pedetidae; genus Pedetes; species Pedetes capensis. The sequence goes on from VMDO01028220.1 coordinate 15,509, forward strand.
GCTAATCCTTGGAAGCAACCCAAGTATCCACTGATAGGTGAATGGATAAGCAAAATGAGGTATATACATACAGTGGAGTATTGGCCTTAAAAAGGACAGAAACTCAGATATCTTATGACATGAATGAACAGTGAGGACATTATGCTAAGTGAAATAAGCCATCACAAAAAGACACTATATGATCCACTTACATGAGGCTCCTAAAGGAGTCAGATTAACAGGGATGGAAAGTAGCATAGTGGTTGCCAGGAATTTACAGGGGGAGGACAGGAATTAGTGTTCAATGGGTCTAGAGTTTCAGTTTTGCAAAATGAAAAGAATTTTGATACAGATGGTGAAGATGCTTGCATAATGCTATAAATGCACTTAATATCCCTGAATTGTACAATTAAAAATGGTTAAGGTGGTAAATTTTATCTTATGCGTATTTTACCATAATAAAAAAATTGGAAGAAAAACATAAAGCCTCTGAAGGACATAGCATATTCTTAAAATGAAGGCCAGCTGCCAGTAGCAATAACCACACTGAGCTAGGAAGGCCCTATTCAGTTGCTAGTGGAGAAGACAGGGACTTTTGCATGGCTTGCTTAAAGTCTGTGCCATCATAGTTGTCATTGCTCCTGGGACTTCCCACACCACGTCCTGTGCAGAAGCCCCTAGGGTGTCTCTTCCTCCCTGCCAGCCCCAGGGGTCCTTCTGGCTTGTTGATGTACAAAGTACCAGCCAGCACGCATGCACACACAGAGGCGCTATGCACCCCACGTGGGTGTACCCCTTTACTCACCCAATATCCACGATGGACGAACTGTTCTTCACAGCCAGCGCCAGACATTTCCCACCTTCACTTGTTATTTTGTTTTTTCCCAGTCTGAGCAAAGAGAGCCACATGCGGTCAGCCTCCAGCTGTGCAGGGCCTCTACCGTGGGCCACCCTTATCCCCACCCAGAGCCCTGTGGGTCCGTTCTGCTCCTGGCTATGTCCTGGACCCTTTCCTGGGGCAGGACCTGAAGCCCCGAGGACAGCCAGTCAGTGCAGAGCCACCTGAGCTTCGCTTGAGCTCTCAAAGTGACCTCGGGAATGTCACTCACTCCACCAGCAAGCTGGGGAGTGCCAATGGTCAAGGTGGGTGTTTCCATTACCAGGGCAGGACGAGGTGCTCTTTCTCCCCTGGAACAGTGTGTCTACGACAGGACCAAGGATCAAGCTCCCTCATGGGAAAAAGATCTTTTCCCTACTATACCAGAAAGGGCAATACTTACAGCCTCTCTTCCTGATCAGTAGTTAAAGAAATAAAAGTGCCACCCCCCACAGACCACCAAGCACAGGTGGCCCTATAAAACTCAAGCCTCGCCTCAGATGGAATTTCCTCTACAGGGCAAGCTAACTTTACACTCAGGTCGCCTTAATGCAACCAGCATGGCTGTGGGGCAGCCAGAACCTTTTAAATTGAAAGCTCTTAAAAGTGACATTGATTCTTACAATAGCAGAAGTAGTAACCCAGAGAAATGAAGAAGAGAAAAAACTACTAAGGAACCTATGCCCCCGATCCCACTTACTTACTTAACGTGTTTGAGGCCTTTACATTCATTCAGGATTTGCGCGACATACCTGGCTCCAACATCAGTGATCTGGTTGTTGTATAAACTTCGAGAGAAAGTAGATGCAGGAGACCTTGTGAGTCCTGATGGCAAGTGAACATTCCCCACCCCTTCAAGTAGCATGTGCTGCCTACTGATTTCCAATGTCTAGGGTGAAAGTAAAACACATAGAGACCAGAGTTTGGGCTCTGCAGCGTCCACCTGACTCAACGCTGGCTCCCCCACTGGCTTCTTATGCCTTGGTCTTCCTCTGTGACAATTACAGCTCCTCCCAGGGTTGTCCTGAGGAGCATATGACACAATGCACAGCCCTAGCAGGAAAGTGCTTGATAAATGCAGGTGGTGGGTATTCGCTTAACTAACAGGACAATCAGCCCCTCAGGGGAAAAGGTTGCTCTCCCAACATTAACCCTTCTCTGTGTTCATCTTTTAATCATTTTAACAATTCCAATTCAACAATAAGGCAGAAAAAGTTGAAAGACATAGCTAAGCGGAGGTTTTGAGGGCTCTACTGTCACACAGCACTAGTCCTCATCCTACAGTGAGGGAAACAGAAGCCCAGGGACTCTGATCAGCTGCTGTAGCTCAGAGGGTCGGCAGTGGCCACAGGCCCCACAGTCCCCTACCTCAAACTGCAAATTGAGAAGCATTCATAATTGTTTTGGCAACTGTTATGGAGCTATTTGTGGTCTTTATTTCCCCAACTTACTTTGTGTGTTCACACATTTTTCTACAGACATAGTAAAGTATTTGAGGATAGGGTATCACCCTAGGCTCCCAGGGCCTTGTCACTACTACATAGCATATAAAGGAATCCTGATTTGTGTCTTGGCACAAGGGTTCTGGATGAGGGATTATGGACCCACAGTAGTAAAGTCTTATATGTAAATGGTATCTTGTTGTTGTTAGGTGCTGTCGAGTCGGTATCTTACTCATAAGCAACCCTACATACAACAGGGGAAACACTATTGTCAGTGCTTCCCTGCTGTTTATAGGATTTTCAATGGCAGATTGATTTTTGGGAGTGAGTTGCCGGGTTCTTCTCCTAAATGGTATCTTAATATTTACAAAACCTAACACCATCTGCCTGCAGCCGTAGCCCTGTGGCATCCGATCCCACCAGATCCCAGAAGCTAAGCAGGGTTGGACCTGGTTAGTACTTAGACGGGAGACAGCGTACGAACACCAGGTGCTATAGGCTTGGGAGAGAGACCAGACAATCCACTCCCAAAAATCAATCCACCATTGAAAACTCTATGAATAGCAGAGAAGCACTGACAGTAGTGTTTCGCCTGTTGTACGTAGGGTCACTATGAATCAGATACCAACTCGACGGCACCTAACAATAACCACCACCACCACATCTATTCTCTTTGCATCCTTCAAAAACCAGTTGTAAACTAGATTAGGATCCTAGTTTTACAAGTGCAGAGGTTGAAGCTCCTTGAGATTTTTGTGATTGGTGGAAATAGCAGCTACTAGCCAAGCTGAGACCAGAACGAAGTCTCCATTCTCTCCTCCCCACCCTAGCCATCCGTTTCCACCAGCCAGTGACCCCCAGGGAGGGGAATGTCCTGCTGCTCGACTTTTACTGGGTAGTTGGCCCAGTGTCCTTGAGAAAGACATACCCCAAATATGTCAAAATTTTGTACTTGGTCAGCTCTTCACACAGCACCTTCACCCCAGTGTCTGTGATCTGGTTGACGCTGAGTCTGAAACAGAAGCAAAGGAAACTGCAAATGAGGGCAGTGGCCTGTGAAGGAGTGCTTACCCCTGGGGGAGCCCTGTTACAAATGCCCCTGTGAGAAAGACCGTGTCAGCCAAAGTGCCCCCAAAAAGCGGGCTGTGCTGGGGCTAGGCCTCAAAGGCAACCATGGGCCCTGAAGGACGTGTAAGCCCAGCCATCTCCAACATCCTTGACTTGGGCATGGCCTGTGCCTCAGCCAGCCCCTGCCCCTGGGTCTCACTGCACAGGGGAGGTCGTGGGGGCTGCAAATGTGAGGCATTGGTCACAGTGGTCATGGTGGTCTCGGTGACCAACCAGGAGAAGGAACATCCTGTTATTTCCTGAGCAGGGCCAGTGACATGAGGGGGCTCGCAAAATACAGGACAGTCCCCACGAGAACTGTCCCACTTGAAATATAAACAGCCTCCTCCTAGAAACACATGGGCTGAACCTGTGTTCAGGGAAGAGGCAGGATTGCTGCCCAGTGAGAATGCTCCTGGCGGGTAGGAATGTACGGAAGGAAACCAGAGCTGAACCAGAAGAGGTGGGTCTTGGTAGCAACTCAGGAACTCACTCCAGCTCCTCCAATAATGCAAATGCCAGGCCAGTGGGAGGTGCAGGAAAAGAAGCCCTCTGAGACTGTGGCTCTCTATAGGTCAGGGGTCAGCCACACACTGGAATTTCTCTGTGAAATCTTTTTTTTTTTTTCAGTACTGGGGGTTGAACCCAGGACTTCGCGATTACATGCTTTGCAATACTGGACCACTGAGCTGCACCCCCAGCCCATTTTTTTTTACTTTTTTGAGATAGGGTCTCCCTAAATTACACAAACTGCCTCTGGTCTTGAGCTTGTGATCCTCCTGCCTCTGCTTCCGAGCCACTGGGATTACAGGCGTGCGCCACTGCACCTGGCTTCTGTGAAATCTTTACATTCTAGCAGAGTAGTAGATATATCCAAATGTGAAATGATTTATTTATTTATTTATTTTTTTTTTTTTTTACAGTACTAGGGGGTTGAACCCAAGGCTTTGCACATGCTAGGCCAAATGGTCCACCACTGAGTTGCACCCCTGGCCCTCCTTTTTTTTTTTTTTTTTTTTTTTTTTTTTTTTGTAATTGCCAAGCAATGTCTGTAATAAACTACCTTGCTTTTCTAATCCTCCATCCCATCACATGGGTGAGGCTTGAAGACAGAATGGGGCTCAGGGATGAGGTGAGGGCCAGGGGCTGGTGAGGTAACAGACCAAGGCCAGCTAGCAAATCATTAGGCTCTGTAGGCCTACAGGACTCAGGCACAGCCACCCAACTCCTCCTGTGAAGCAGCCAACAAGTAAATAATGGGTATGGCTGTGCTCCAATAAAACTTTAGTTACAAACACAAGCCAAGGCCCCAAGGCGGTCCACAAGCTGACTTCTGTCGCAAGTAAAAGTCTAAACAGGGAAAAACTTGATTTTAGGCCACATCAAAATGATTGCGTCAGACCCTTTGGACTCCTCACCCCCCAAGCATAGCGGGTGGCTTGGTGCTTGAGCATAGCATGTACAAAAACTGTGTGGTCATCCCAGGATGGCAGAAGCTGTTAGTCACTTCCAACATCTGGGTGTTAAGAGAACCACCCCCCTGCCCCCGTACACAAATCTTTTTTAGCTTGGAATATACAATTAAGTTCTGCCCAATGGAGTCTAAGAAGCAGTATCATTAGCAATAACTGAGAAGTCTTCTTAAAAGAATGTGGTATGCTGCTAGATGGCTGGAACTTGAGCAGCTGTCTTGGGTCAAGAGGTAGAACAGCAAGGAAAAAGCAAACCTGGGTTCCTGATGTTCACAGAGATGACACACCAGCCCATAACTGCCTACCTCTATACTTTGCCCAAGAGAAAGATAAGCTTGTAAGTTATTTAAGCCACCAAGATTTTATGGTTTCTCTACCTCTCTATTGCAATTACCCCAACTGTTGTCCTCAGGAATCCCAGAGTGTTTCCTCATGGTTGCCCATACCCCCTGCTTTCCTGTGAGTGGCTTTCTCTTTTGCTGGGGTGAAGAAAAGCTGCACATGGGGACAGTGGGATAGGGCAGGACCAACCCATAATGGTAATTTCCCTCTTGCACAAACGGCAGGGGAGGGTTCCAGGGAGGAAGGAGTCTAAGGCTGCAGAAGGGAGAGTCGGTGACTGACAGAGCGAGACTTCAGGCTTTCACCCCCGCAGGTCAGGGCAGCCTTCAGCTGGATACACCCCAGCCACCCACACAGTTTCCACTCCAGCCTTGGTTACCAGGCACTGAGAATCAGTTCCAAATCCCCACACTGAGCTCCAGAAATGTGCAAGCAGAGCGCTGGAGGCTTTAAGGCCCTGGAGAGACTGACAAGGTTTGTTTCACACAGAAAATGTTAACTGGAGAAAGCAGACTGACCTCTCCTTCCTGTAAACCATCAAGCAGGAAAATTCCCCCTAGGCAGGGGGAAGGGTTGATGATTTCACCGGGGGAAGAACTGTGGGTTAACTTAAGGTCCGCTTTCTCTGCATTAATAAGAGCTCCCACGTGCCAGAAACCTTTCACAGGCTGTCTTTGAGCCTCAGACTAATCTTTATTTATTTATTTTTTGCAGTACTTGGGGGTTGAACCCAGGGCCTCGCACGTACTTTGCTCTACCACTGAGCTGTACCTCAGTCCATTTTTTATTTTATATTTTGAGTCATTGGTCTTGCTACACAGGCTGCCTCTGGCCTCGAACTTAGGATCCTCCTGCCTGTACCTCCTGAGACACTGGGATTACAGGCAGCAGCTGTTCAGCACAAGGGCCAGCTTGCCTCAGCCTGATCTTAAAGGGTAGGTTCTTCACGCATTCTAGCTCTACCGCCTTGCAGCTGTGTGATGTGGAGTAAGTCATTCACTTCTGTGTCTCTAACTCCTCATTATCCCAAGTGGAGATAATAGCAATTCCTACCTTATAGGACTAAGAGCATTAAGTAAGATAATATTTGTAATGCACTTTGTCCATTCTCAGTTAAGATTGCTTGTTATTATTGTCATTGCTGGGATTATGAGCATCTCCTTTCTCTAGAGGAGGACACTGAGGCTCAGAGGGGTTAAGCAGTTTGTTCAAGGGCACCCAGCAGGAGCTGATCGGGTCCACCAGACTCACTTTACTTCTTGCCCTCTGCCACCCTGAGATACAGAAGGCATTGGCATTTCAAGACCCCGTCATGGGCACTGAGGTAAGGGCAGATCTGGGGGATCCTGAGCCATCATGCCAGTCCTGCAGCCCATGAGGCAGCCCACCTGACCTGCCTTCTGCTCTGGGGCCTGGTGGCCTCACCTGATGACAGTGAGACAGCTGAAGCAAGGCTGCAGTTCCCGCACACCGTAGTCGTTGAGGTTGTTGTTGTCCAGGTCCAGGGCTAGCTGCTTGCGCAGGTGGTGCAGGACAAAGGCCAGGGCGCTGCAGTCAGCGGAGCAGGCGTTGCAGAAGGTCAGCTTGATATAGTTGGCGCAGATGCCGCGAGCCGCCAGCCGCCCCACCTTCCGGCTCTGTGTCTCGTAGATGCAGCGCAGCATCCACAGGAAGGTGGGCATGGCCTGCACCTGGCTGAAGCCCCCCGACTGCACCCGGGGCAGACTCTTCAGGTAGGAGCGCAGGCTGGCAAACAGGTGCGCCCATAGGGCCTTGCGCTTCCTCCGCAGGGCCGCCGAGGGCACCAGGTGCCGCAGGAGTTTGTGCCTGGCTTTGGCCAGCAGCCCGCACAGGAAGAGGTTGGTGAACTGAAAGTGATCCTTTTTCTTAAAGGGCTCGGAGCCGGTCAGGCCGCTGCCCCCCAGGCACCGGAAGAGGAAGAAAGGAGGATAGCAGGAGGAGGCTACTGCCTCCTCGGGAGGCACCCACTCTCGGAAGAACCTGAGCAGCTCCCGGGTGCCCACCTTGTCGTCCACCACGAGAAAGAAGGCGGTGAAGAAAGCCTGCAGGGTGAGGTGGAAAAACTCGTAGGACTGTTGGCTGCCTTCAGGACTCACCTCAGGCAGGGCCCGCAGGAAGCCCAGCTGGAGGTCCCCCTCCTGCACCCCCGAGGCTTGCATCTCTTCCTGACTGAACAGGAACAGACTCCTCTCCATGCCGCGGTGAGCCACCTGGCCCAGCGCGTGCAGCGTGTGCCAGCCGGCGCGGAAGGTCTCTGCCGGGCTGCGCGTGTTGCGCTGCACCAGGCTGCTGGGCTGCGTCCTGTTCAGGTGCACCTCGGTGACCAGCAGAAAGACGTCGGTCAGGGTCAGCCCGCAGTCGGGCAGCTGCGCGGAGCCTTCGAAGGCGGCGTGGAAGTGCTGGAAGCAGCGGAAGATGATCCAGCAGAAAAGTGGCACGGCGCACAGGCTGCAGAGGTTGGGGTTGGCCTCCAGCTGCTCCAGCAGGCGGTCCTGCGTGGCGCGCTCCGGGAACATCCTGCGGGCGTAGGTGCGCAGGTGGCTGGGGGAGAAGCCCCGCAGAAGCACCTTCTTCCGCAGGAGCTGGCGAGGGACCTCGATGCCTGTGCGGGCCGTCAGCAGCTTGCTGGCACCCTTGAGCAGCCGCCCGCTGAGCAGGTTGGCCAGCAGGACCAGGGGGTGGGCGGGCTCCCGCGGGCAGCAGCTGTCAGGCACGCGACTCAGATCGAAGTCTGAGTGCAGCTCGTCCAAGCCATCGAAGGTGAAGAGGGCAGTGTGCGGAAAGCGAAGCAAGAAGGCGAACACTTCGTCGGGGTCCTGCTCTGGGTAGCAGAAGTGCTTGAAGAGCAGGTCCTGCAGACACAACGTGTCGCTCTCCTTGAAGCAGCTGAAGGTGCGGCAGCGGAAGTGGAAGAAGAACTTGATCTCCGCTGCCAGCCGGCCCGAAGCCCAGAGGCTCTGCAGCCGCTGCAGCAGCATGGACTTGCCCACACCCGCATCGCCGAACACGAAGACCGTCTCCCCGTGTTCATTGAGGACACCAGAGCTGTGGTCCAGCAGGCAGGCCAGGCCACCCAGGCTGCCCAGACTCTCGTTGTTGAAACCTACCAGCTCCATGATGGTGTCCATGTACGTCTCTTCCAGCAGCAGCTCCTCCTTCTGGGCGTAGCACAGCATGAACTTGGAGTCACAGCCCAGCTGGTGTCGCAACTTCTGGGTGTACTTGCTCACTGGAGAAAGGAGCAGCAGGGCACAACACCAGGTAAGAGGCAGAGGCAGAGGCAGAGGCAGAGGCAGAGGCAGAGGCAGAGGCAGAGGCAGAGGCAGAGGCAGAGGCAGAGGCAGAGGCAGAGGCAGAGGCAGAGGCAGAGGCAGAGGCAGAGGCAGAGGCAGAGGCAGAGGCAGAGG
>VMDO01028221.1:0-24236 GCA_007922755.1 Pedetes capensis
TATATATAATATATACATATTATATATATTATATATACATTATACACACACACACACACACACACACACACACACATTTTCCTTATCCATTCATCTAGGCTGATTCCATAATTGGGCTACTGTGAATAGAGGTGTGGTAAACATGGGTATACAGACATCTCATGACAACAACAAATACTCGCAAGGATAGGGGTTGGGCTCATTCACTGATGGTAGGAATGTAAATTAATCTGGCTACTATGGAAATCAATATGGAAATTCCTCAAAATATTAAGAATATATCTTCCACATGATCCAGCCATACCACTTTTGTGTTTGTCCCCAAAAGAATCAAAATCACCTAATGTGGATTTTTTTATGAAACACATTCTCACTACATAGATCAGGTTGGCCTGGAACTTGAAATCCCCCAGAATCAGCCTCCTGAGTGCCAGAAGTACAAACATGCACAACCAAGTCCAGCTAAAATGTGTATCTTAATGACCTGCATTTAATCAACCTAAATGTCATAGAAGTACAGGTATTTAGATTGTTAAATGATAATCAGATTAAGCAAACACATATTCCTTTGAAAAAAACAAAGCATAGTGGGCCCCCATATGGGAGAGTTTTGTGAACAGCAGCACCAATTTATGGCTACAGCCTCTTGATGACTAACTTTCTGCTCAATCCTAAATTCAGCCTTCTTAAGGACTCTTATTGACCTAAAGTCATAAGAGCATGGACTCTTAGGACTGCGGGTAGCATACCTGACTAAGAGACAGGCAAAACAAGACAGGCAAAATTATGCATCCATTTCTAGTCTCCACTTAAGGCCACAAGATTAGTACATACAGAACACAGTCAAGACTCAGAGGAAAGCTGGTGGTGGGCACAAGTCGATAATCCCAGCTCTCAGAAAGTGGAGGCAAGAGGACTGAGAGTTTGAGGGCAACCTGAGCTATGTAGTGAGAGCCTGTATACAAAAAGAAAAAACAAACAAAAAAATTCCCAGTAAACACTAAGATCCTGAAACTTGGTTTTATCATGCTTTTAAATTAATATGAAAGCATCTTGGTTTTTCTTAAATATCCATGTATACTATGTGGTTATTTAGCATATATAACTATATATTTAAATAACCATATATAGAACTGGGCACAGTGGTGCACACTTATAATCCTAGCCACTTGGTAGGCTGAGGCAGCAGGATTGTGAGTTTGAGGCCAGAGGCAACTCATGTAACTTAGCAAGACCCTGCCTCAAAATAAAAAGTAAAAAATGGATTTGGAGTGCAACTTATGAGTGAGGCTGTGTGTTCAATTTTCCAGTATTGTGAAACAAATTAAATAAATAAATAAATAAATAAATAAATAAAAGAAATAAACAAATAACTATATATACTATTGTTTCATCTGATCAATTAAAAATTCCTGAAGTAAGGTCACATTTCTTTAAGTAGTCGATTCTAAATTCCATAATAATTCTTTTTTTGGCACTTGGAGTTTGAACCCAGGGCCTCACACATAAATTGCAAGTATTCTCCCCCTGGGTTGCACACTCAGCCCTTCTTTTTCTGAGCTGACTGGTATTGCTAAGTTGTGCAGGTTGCCTCTGGCCTGGAACTCTGGATCTTCCTGCCTTTGCCTTCCTAGTCACTGGAATTAGAGGCATGTGCCACCATACACAGCTTCATCACAAATCTTTTAAGATGAATTCAGGGCAAAGAAATAGGAAAAATGTATTATATAATTTTTTTATTTACATAAATTTTAGTAGAAATCTAGATACTAAAAAGGTACAGCCAGAAACAAGACAAAACAAAAACACCAGAGTTGTAGAGACATACCATGAGGTAGAAACAGGCCTGCTTTCTAATTAAAAGTACACAGGAGTTTCATAATGTGTTTTAGAATATCCTCATTAATGTCTTCTTTGTTGTTTTATAGTCTCAATATTTCAGTTGTTAGGCCATCTTGCCAAAATTTGCCTCAATGAGAGTAAACTGCTTAGCAAAAGGAAAGGATGCAAACAGACTCCAGCAAGCCAACATGTTGTGCTACATACAACCAGCACTTGCCCTGTGAAATATATGCTTCTCTGTATGCAGATTGTATAATCCCTTTAAGTAACAATTACTAAATTAAACAATGCAATCTGTCCTACTGGCAAGAATTATGCTACTATGGATTAGGAGAGTCCATTAGGAGATGAACTCAGCTTCTAGCCCTGAGGCCAGTGAAGGTTGAACACACTCCAGACAAGATGCAGCCTGACACACAGTCTCAGGTGTACTAAGATGGGCGCAGCTGCTCCATTCAAGATTATACCTTGCAAACCAATTCAAGAAGATTGCCCAGCATCATTTGCAAGCATAACAGATGAACCTCAAACATAAAAGAAAATGCTTTGAAAATGTTCTGGCAAAAATAATAACTTGTTAATCAGGAAAAGGGGAAAGGACCTGGCACCTCACTCCAAAAAATAATAATAATAATAATAGTAATAGTAATAATAATAATAATAATCAGCCATTGAAAAATCCTATGAATAGCAGAGAAGCACCGACCATAGTGCCCGGATCTGGCACAGTGTTGGGTAGTGTTTCATCTGCTGTACATAGGGTTGCTTTGACTCAGACCCAACTAAACAGCACCTAACAACAACAGGAGGAAGAAAACTGTACTAGACCTATGGAATTCTTACCGCCCAACTTATTGTTAAGAAAAACCCTTCCCCACTGAATTCAATTTATGCAAAAAATACAATATGTATTTAGGAAAAAAGTAATGCTTATTTACAGTATACTTCCAACATAAAAAAAAGAAAATATATTCATATGTGAACTCTTTGCCTAGATTTAATAGATACATTTTTTGATATTTTCTTCATTTGCTTTTAAAACAATATGTTAAACCAAGCATGTGGCACATGCCTATAATCCTAGTAACTTGAGAGGTAGAGACAAAAAGATTGCGGGGTCAAAGTCAGAGGCAACCTGCATAATAAAGAGTAAAAACTGGGCTGAGGATATGGCTAAGTAATAGAGCACTTGCCAAAGTTTGTATGAGGCCCTGGGTTCAACTTCTCAACTGCCCGGCACCTCAAAAACAAAATAAAACAAAAACAAAAGCAATATGCTATATTATACATACAGCTAAATTCCCATGCTTCCTTTTTTTCTTCAAGGATAACATCTTTCCTGAAATTGAGAAGTATCATACCCACATATTTTTAATTTTTCACTATATACATGTAGCCAGCAGCCATAGCCCTGTGGCATCCGATCCCATCAGATCTCAGAAGCTAAGCAGCGTCAGGCCTGGTTAGTACCTGGATAGGAGACCGCCTGGGAACACCAGAAGCTGTAGGCTTGGGAGAAGGACCTGGCAAGCCCCTCCCAAAAATCAATCTGACATTGAAAACCCTATGCACAGCAGAGAAGCACTGACAATATGTTTCCTGTTGTACAGAGGGTCGCTATGAGTTGGATACCGACTCGATGGCACCTAACAACAACAACAACAATATACATGTATACACATACACATAAAATATATTTAATTGTTTTATATATCAATTTCCATAAAATATAAACAACTCCAACAAATCAACAGAAAGGTAAATGATAGATATAAAAATGATTGAAATACATGAAAAGATCACTGACAAAAAGTGAAAATCAAATAGCTAATATATGGAAAAACATTCATTCTCACTAATAATCAGCAAATCCTAACATCATTTTGCACTTATAAGATTGGATAGGCTTTAAAATATTACTTATTTAACATTATAAAATATGTCACCAAGAAAATGAATATAGTTGGGTCACTTATGACAATAATCTATTTATAATATATAGGTGGTCCAGGTATGTCAAATAATAGCTAAACTATTATAAATAGTTTATATACTATTATAAATAGTTTATATATAAACTATTATAAATAGTTTATATAAACAACTGAAATATTGAGACTACACTGATATAAACATACTTTGCTACTCACTGTGATTTTTATACAGATTTGGCATCATTTTATATAATAATATACACTAAGTTTAACTTAGTAAACATTAAATCAATGCAAGAAATATTTTTCCAACTCTGTCCAATATCTATCCAACTCTGCATAAGAGTCAGTTTTAAAACCATTAAAAAACATAAAGTTACTCTTGTAATTTTTCCAACAATATTATTGCTAAAAACACAATTTGAGAAATAATTTCATTAATTTTTTTTTACATGAATGTCTTAATTAAAACTTTGAAATCCTGTTACTATCACTCTATCTCACGGACATTAGAACTAAACAAGCCCTAGAAGTCTGAAAGACATCCAGTCAATACTAGCTCAGTGAAATTGTACTTTCATCTGATAGTGAACTGATGACTAGAGAATATCTCTAACAAGCTACTCTCACAACTGTCCAGAAACAAAGACCTCTGGAAAATTATATAGTTTTCTCATAAATGAAATAGCATTTCCTTTGTACCTTGGGAGGAGACGTTGGAAAGGAGGGACTGTAGTTCAAGCCATCGCTACCAGCACTGCCGTGAAGAGATAAAATAGAGGCTTGGGTAGAGTAGACACTGCCATTATCAGGAGAGAACTGAGACTCAAATGTAGATTCATCTACTAATTCAGCATCAGGTGTGTCCACCTACAGTTAAAATTATAGCAACTGGTAACTGTGTTCTGTCACATATATCGCAGTTACAGTGAGACTGAAAGGCACTCTGGTATCATTCTCTTGTCTACCCTGTTTTCTGCATGCCCTCTCTAGGCTCTTCAACACATCAAAGCCCAACTAAAATAGTAGCAGAGGGATGAACTGCCCACCTACACCCGAGGGTTCTGGCATCAGAGTCTATTTTATTTCATCAATAAAAGAGCTTAAGGTAACAATTAACAAAGGGCCTGGTTCAATTCTAAGTTTAAACAGTTCCATAAGTTAAGAAAAATAATCACTTTTTCCAGTTCACATGATGAACTCTTATCATTTCATAATATAATGAATGAGGTCATCAGTTTTCCAACTCCACTAAAACAAACTGTTATTTAAAAAGGCAGCTCTGCAATTATCTATTTGCTTAAATTATCTTTAATTAGATTTTAAAAACCACTCAATTTGTATAACCCAAAGAGAAAATCTGTGATTTCATGCTAAAATTATACTGACAAATAAGGGGCCTACTTATGATCTGCTTATGGTAAAGTTTTAAAATATAAACTTCTGTTAGAAAATTCATATAGAGTAAGATAGGGAATTTTACCACTTATTATCCAAAAACCCTCTTACTCTCCACTGTGGTAGAAACAAGAGAAAGGAGTAAGCCATGCTGAGACTGACACATTTCTTGCAGTTCACTCATAGTCACACCTTCGAACAGGCAGAACTGACACTTCTCTGATATCACCACACTCTCCGGTGATCTTGATGGCAAAATCCTATATATACTGTTTTTTTGTGATTCCAACTCACATGTTTAAGGGAAGTTAGATGTATTATAGCAGGTCATATTCTTGCAAAAAGCTGTTAAAAATATAGGTGGGCCATTTTAAAGTGGCCCTCTCTTGAAATGTATCTCATAGGCTTGATAATACATTTTTAAATATAGTTCAAATTCATTAGTGAGTCGGTACCTTTTATAAATGTACATTATATACAGTAATCTAGGTGATTAATACTTAGCACTTGCTATCTAGACTAATAGTACTAACTATGCCTTGTGCCAGATTATAATAAATATTGGTGTTAAGTAACATTAAAGAAAGTATATCTCAATATAATTTGTTTATCTATCACTGATGCATTAAAACCTTAGAAGATATCCTAAAAATCAATTTGCTTAATTACTGCAGAGATAAAGCACTAGGTTTCAGAGAAGCTGACTGACTAGTCCAAGATTACATGGCTGGTTAGTGAGAAGAACTAGGACATCCACCACTATAGTAAGATACTATGCTTCAATAAAAACATAATCATCTTTTTGACTGGCGTTTATTCAAGGAGGTCCACGGAAGCCATGTAAACTCTAGAGAGAATATTGTTTTTTGGGACACTTTAGAGATACTGATATTTATGTATCCTGTGACAATTCAAGAAGATTTTGCTATGGCTGGGTACTATTTAACACGATAGTGCTTCATATAGTTGATGGCATTCTAAATTATAATGCCCATGGAGATAGGGCCAAAGTTTACCTAGTATGTTAAGTATTATAATATGAAATTATTGCACTAACTATAGACACATAAAAACTTTCCAAATAGTTCTTTCAAAACATTGCAATTTATGAATATTAACAGAAAGCCTCATCTCCCTGAAAATTAGGATTACCACTCTAGTCATATAAACCAAAATATATAGAATCAAAGAAATAATTCATACCCTGATTTAAAATAAGATGTGCACAATGACTTCCTCAAATATATTGAGCAAGGAATATAGTAAAACTTCTCCAGAATATTTTGAAAGGCAAAGGCAAAGTAATACACAGAAGAATTTGAAAAAAAAAAAAAAAAAGCTTGATAAGTTGTGGCCACTAACCAGAGCCAAGTCAGCCCTGAAGAGGGCTTTGTCAATCAGCCCTTGCTCCTCGCAGGAGTGCGGTGGGTAGAGAAAGGAATCCTCCTTAGCAGAGACATAACCTTCTTCTGGTGAAAGCTGCAGGAGAATGATGTTGGGGAACCAGTTCATGAGAAAGACAGAAAACAGCAAAGAGGGACAAAAGGGGGGAAGGGAGGAAAAGAGGAAGAAAAATGAGGGGAAAGGAAAAAATGGGGAAGTTTTCAAATGATAACATATGGGTTTAACAGAATAAGTATGAAATCTGACAAACATTAACATTAATCATATTATTTGAAAAGACATAAAGAGGACATTTACTCTAGGATGAGGATCCCCTGTTAGATGAGAATCTCTTCATTATAGTTTTCATTATTCTCATAAAAGATTATCAAAATAAAATTTTTTATATTATGATTATCTTCTGTTCATTTTTATCCGCCTAATGGAAAGCAAATTTGCAGAAGGATAAAACATTAAAAAGAAGGATCAATTCTCTGTCATCCATTTTAGAATTTTATTCTAAAGAACTTTATTTAACTTTCCAAGGAAAATTACCAACCCCTGCAACGAAGCCTCTTACTTTTGCATGTCTTATAAGGCAAAATAAGACAAAAACTGTACAAGTACACAGTCTATGCAAACTGTAGTCCTAAAATCATACATTGTAACCTTAATCACATTGACTGAAAAACCTAATGTTTGTATTCCAATCTCTGAAAAAATGGGGTAAAATATTTAAATATCTGTCTTGCCTATATCACTTCATAACAGCAATACAAGCAGAAGTATTATAGGGAAAACTGCTTTACTTCTTTTCCCACACATAAGTTTAATATGCATTAAGCCTTACCTTGGGAGAAGGACCTGGCAAACCACTCCCAAAAAACAATCAGCCATGGAAAACCCTATGAATAGCAGAGAAGCATTGGCAATACTGTTTTGCCTATTATACATAGGGTTGCTATGAGTCGGACACTGGCTGAACAGCACCTAACAACAACAACAGCAGGGCTCACTTAGGTAACAGATATTCATCATATATTGCAATGCATACCTAAATATCAAATACTATATTGAAAGAAATTTATTTTGGACAAGCTAGGAAAAGAAAATTCTGCTTCTTAAATAACTGACATGGTTTTTCTTTAAGGATTGTAAAAATGTATATAGTCATGTTTGCCATTTGTCTTTGTCTAATAGACCAGAACCAAATTTATGGTCCAACCTTAAGAAATATGTACAATCCCATGATGGCACATCTTTAGTCCTACATTCCCCTTTGTATGGATATTTTATCATGATTTCTATAATACTAGTTTGATTTTAGGTTGGATTACCACGTTCTTCATTCTTCTCTCCCTGTCTTTCTTTACTTTTTTCATATATATATATATATATTTCATATATATAGAGAGAGAGGTTATAGAAATTCTTTGTGGAATAAAATCAGTACAGGGAAAAATTTTAATTAACACTTAAACATGTTTAAAAAGGTTACTATCTGAATAAATTCTTTCATAAAAATCAACAAATTCGGCCAGGCGCAGTGGTGCATGCCTGTAATCCCAGCGGCTCGGGAGGCGGAGGCAGGAGGATCGCAAGTTTGAGATCAGAGGCAGTCTGCATAACTTAGCGAGACCCTGTCTCAAAAAGTAAAAAAAAAAAAATAAAGAAAATGGACTGGGGTGCAGCTCAGTGATCCAGCACTTGCAAAGCATGCAAGCTCGAGGCCCTGGGTTCAATCCCTAGTACCACAAAAAAAAAAAAAAAAAAAAAAAATCAACAAATTCTTATTGTTAGTGCAAATATTAATATATGTGTATTTGCATTTTCTTAAGAGAAAGTATATTTTGTCCATTCACTTAAAACTATATTTATGTGCTGGAAAAAACTCATATACAATGACAATGTCTCTCATATTTAATTGCAATACAGTGGTAAGTGTCATGCTATAATCACTGTACCTAATAAGCAATACTGCATTGTTGTTGTTATTGTTGTTAGGTGCCATCAGATCGATATCTGACTCACAGCAGCCCTACATACAACAGGTGAAACAGTACTATTACTGCTTCTTGGCTATTCATAGGGTTTTCAATGGCAGATTGTGTTTTGGGAGTGGGTTGCTGAGTCCTTCTCTCACACATACTGCATTATGTAGCATAAATTCATTATTTGTTTCCAATATTGTAATATATAATATGGGAGCTGTTACCTCACAGCAAGAGAGCCACAAACTGATGAACCTGTTTTGCAAAGTTCAATTTCCTGCTCTGCAGTAAATAGACAATAAATGTATTGAAATCAACATAACACAGGGACTTAAGCCATTTTGTCAGATTTTCTAATTTATTCCACTGTGATTAAAGACTCAACTGTTGTTAAAGCTATTATTTTTACTACTCTACTATATGAGTATTTTACATTTGAATTCTTATTTCAAATATCTGATTCTGCATTCATCATGACCTTATTATTGAATTAAAAAAAAGGTCTCCAAAGAAAAACACAGAGCACTAACTTATAAATTTATCTCTGAATATTGTGGCTGCTTTCATTCCTTTATTCTCTTAAAAATACTACTCAAAATTGAATCTTTGTGCTCATCAACTCACATTGATGAAAAATACCAGAAGTGATCATTTAATCATGATAATACCTGAAGCTAGAAGAAAGCCTATGAGCCATTTTGCTTGCAAATACAAACAGAAATCAGTAAAACCCAAATTCTTACTGGTAAAGGCTTGGCCACACCTATCCTAACAATTCCTGATGGTGCTCCCTTCAGTGCTTCCACAGCCTCTTCAAGACTGCTATTTTCCAAGTTAATGTCATTCACAAACATGAGGCGATCTCCAGGGAGAAGTCGTCCATCCTTTTCAGCAATGCCACCAGGCACCAAAGAACGAATTACAATCACAGTGCTTGCTGGATCAATTGGATCCTGACAGGAGGGAGAAGTAAAGAAAACTCAGCTCATTTTGACATTGAAAAAATTTTTGTAAGTTTTCCCTCTCTGAATTGTAGTAGATAACTAATTGTTTAAAAAGTCTTTTAAAAATTTCATACAAAAATTATTAATGACTACCTGGGCAAAGGTTATCTCTATTTCATGTTAGATGATGAAGAGTTCCTCTGATATAATAGCACCCTCACTTGCTAATATTGCTGAGTAGATGTTTTAAATGGCACAGATAACTTTAAAATTATAATTTTAATTTTTGATACCTTGTCAAATTTTATAACTATCATTTGAGGCTAGATGTCAGCTATATTAATTATTAACAACAGCATTTGTTAAGTAGGATATCAGTACACAGGAACAGAGTGAAGGTAGGATCTATCCTTTTGAAATGAAGAAACACAGAAAGAAGCCATGTAGCATTTGGTGATCCAGTGTTTTAATTTACACAGCAACCTCAACATTAGAAAAAGTCTCCAGCATCAGGTCCTATAAACACAACTCCCTAGAGTCATCTGAGGATTTCTTTTTAGTATTAATAGGAGCAAAAGCTGTACTCTATCAAACCACTTTCAGCATTTCCTCATTTACTCAGCAAAAAATACAAAGCAGGCTGCACTTCTCTCATTTAAACAAATTTATAAACTTAATAAAATGATTAGAATGCCAGAATTTATAATATATCTCATTATAAATGTAATATTCATATTACACAAAAGAAACAAATATCTAATATCTTATGACTTATATTAAAATATGAGCCATAAATTAAAAGCATGGAAATCAAAAAACATAGAGTCCTCAAATGAAAAGAAGCACTATATTTCTATGATATTCCTAAAACGTATTCTGCATATTCCTCAAATTCCCAAGAGCTGAAGTACAAAATAGCTCAAGGAATTCAAGGTTAAAAGAAATCCTCTATGATAATCAATGAATCATAAAAATTACTATTTTGAAAGACTAACTAGAAACAAGAAGATGTCTTTGATTACTCTAAAAGATTATTCTCTTTTTCTCTGCCAGCAATGACATATTTTTAGTACATGGCATCTTTTTAAAACATTGTTAAAAGTAGGACATATTTACCTGATAATCTAAAATGCTAAAACCAAGGCCTCTGCTCCCTTTCTCCAGCTCTATATACTGAATGTCAGTTTCCCACATGGCCAAAGGTGCTTGAACCTCCTCTGCAGTCTGACCCACATCAGTAATCGCCAGAACTGGATCTTCTGTCTCTGAAGACCCGATGAACTCACCCAGATCTACATGAGGCTGGATAACAGATCAGATATCTCTTATTTCAGAGGGACTAGAGTAGCAGGTACACATACCAACACTGCAAGGCAAACAGAGGCCCAGCATTTGTCCAGAACACAGTACCCTCAAAGAAGCAACAGCTTATCATTATACCTTCAAGATTTAAGGCATAAATTACTGGAAGTTGTGAAAGAGGAAGAAATGCCTAAGTTGTAACAGGCATAAAAAATACAAGATTCAGGGTGGGGGATGTAGCTCAGCCATATAGCACCTGTCCAGCATGCACAAAGCTGTGGGTTCAATTCTCCAGCACCAAAAAATAAATAAATAAATAAGGGTATCTGTGAGTGTGCGTCTGCATGTGTATTTCAAAGATTTATAAAATTATTCAATGGTTATCCCTCAGTAGTATGATTGTGGGTGATTTTTACTTTTTTCATCAGTGTCTGAATCACCTCTATAATTAGAAAAAAACTACTTTGTTACTAAATGAAAATAATTCTTATGATAAATAAGAACAATTCAAGAGAAAATGGATAGGTGTAAAATTTTGCGCTCTATGCAAATAATGACTAAAATGTTGTGACTTGTGCACATAATTGTTTGATTAATAAATTAATATAAATAGTAGAAAGTCAGTAAATTTGAAATAAGACTGCTTGGGCTTGAAGTTTTACTATGATTTCTTATCTGTGCTACCTTGAGCAATATTCTTAACATGGGTTTCACAGTTACTCATTTCATACAAATTTTTAAAGATTTAATGTTGTTGTTGTTGTTGTGAGATGCTGTCGTGTCCAACTCATAGCAACCCTCATAGGGTTTTCAATGGCTGATTGTTTCGGGATTGCCTTGAGAGTGAATTGCCACGTCCTTCTCCCATTTTTGCGGTGCTGGGAATCAAACTTGGGACCTCAGAGACTGCAGAGCGGCACTATACCTACTATACCCAACCCAAAGATTAAATGAGGTAACATTTATAAAATATCTGACACATAAATTGTGATTCAAAATGTTAGCTTCTTATAGTTAGTAAACATAAATTAAAGTTAAGATAGATTGATTTTATTCATGTGCATGAACATATCAAATTTAAGAAAGATATGTTCATCAGGATGTAATTCTAGCTTGTACATTATTTTTGTTTTTAAACAATTACTGCCTTGTCTAGGAACATGGATGCAAATCTCTTCAACCATTTATACATTATCCCATACATACCATGTTAAAATGTGCACGCATATATATGGTGATAGCCTTCGAGTGGTACACAATTTGGAACTGTTTCTTGTTCTACCCAAGTCTAATCTTCGAGATGAACATGAAACTATGCAATTATTCCTCAAAGTTTTCAAAGTTATTCCACTGAAGTGATTCCTTCAGTATAATGGAAACCAAGTCTCAATACCATCTCTAATTATACTGTAAATGAGATTTGACTAGGCTACAAATTTTGCAAAGTCCAAGTCTTAAGATGTATATTGTGTATCCTCCAAAAAGCTTATTAATTCTATTGCTTCACATTTTGGTTTAAATGGAAAAGAATAAGTAGACAGAAAAATGGGAGTTTGTGGACATCACAGAGAATTATTTGACACGTCCTCTGAGCTCTACCTTCTCATATTTTCAAAGTAGAATGTGCAAATAAGGTAAGGCCTATATACATTGAAATGATATGTCCATCCACAGTTTAGCTATTCACTAAGCAGTAACTTTGTGCCAGGCATAGAGTTGGGTAGGTAATATAAAAGTTATTTTTTCCATATATGTCCGACATACACACTACTTAGATACTTGAGTTTTCTCTTCTGAAATAGGGACAATGTAAGCATCTGTTTAATAGGAATACTGAAAGTATACAAGTATATAGTGTATAATAATATTTAATATTATTTTAACCTTTAGAGTTACTCTCTGAGATAGGCATTATAACTTACATTTTACTGAAAAGAAAACTGAGGTTAAAAAACATAAAGTGACTTGCTGACGGTCACACAGCTAGGAAGTATCAATTCTTATTCAAACCCAGTATATCTGACTTCTAGGTTTATTCCATCAACCATGGACTATATGAGGAAATCAATTATAAAAGAAAAATGTCTTTAAAATGCACCACCATTTAACTTCTCCATTATATATGCAGATGAGCCCCATCCCTGTAAATGTGATACCTTTTCTGTCAGTTCAATATCACTTAAGTCCAGGCTGTCCAATTCTGATTGTGGGGTGGGTGGTACAGTGCGACGACAGCATACCATTGTCACTTCTATAGGCAATTCTTTTAAAATATTGACCACATCTTGGTGATTTTCCCCAAGCAAAGTTATGCCATTCACCTGTAGAAAAAGATACACTAAGTAAGAAAGACATTTCATAATATAAATATTCTTTGGAAAACAATTTTTATTGCATAAATATAAATTTTACTATGGTGATAACCACACTTCTGCTATGCCCAGAACTATAGTCAGACATGTGGGACCACTATCTAAAACAATTTATGCACAAGTTTGAAATTTTGCTATAATTGGAGCTATGAAAGCACTCCTGGAAAACCAATACCTTTCATCTATATTTGATCTGTCAATGTAGGAATCTAGAAAAAGAAAGTCAATGAAAACATTTGCAAAGAGTGAAGGATAAAAGAAGATTATAAAAATGTAACATAGCATTTATTCAGTGAAAATGGAGGAAAAAGAATTTTCAAATTTTCTCACTCATACATTTAAAAATATTGGCAGCTTGCAGAGAAATAAATACTAATAAAGTATGATATCAATGAGTGGATGAGGACAGGAAGTAGACTTTACTGTTCATATCCTCAAAATGTGAAAATTTCTAAAACTTGAATACATGTTTAAAAATTTTCAAAGAATGATTTCACAGGCATCTGGACCCAAAGCAAAACTAACAAAATCTAGAATGGAATTAAATCTGAAGCTCAGTATAAAGACTGACTTGAAATTTCTGCTTTGAGTAGACTTTTATTTGTAGATCTCGCTCAAATAGACTTTGGAGGGGAAATTTCCTCATGCAGCCTTTTCATAGTCTTACTTAAGGAGGAGAAAGAAAAGCACAGCTCCTTACTTCCAATAGCTCATCACCACTGAAGAGCTTCCCACTGTGTCCAACAGGACCTTCTGGTAGAACAGATCGGATGAAATGATGTCCCACTGTTGCCTCCAGACTTATCCCCAACCCACTGTTTTCACTAAATTTGCTCACATGGGCCACCTGAAAGGAGAAAATTCATCACAATTCTAATAGTCTTCTTTTTTTCCTACTCATGGATACAGGTCCCAGGTTTGATTCCCAGCACTGCAAAAATGGGAGAAGGACATGGCAATCCACTCCCAAGGCAATCCCAAAACAGCTATTGAAAACTCTATGAAGGTCTATGGCACCTTACAACATATATTCTGATAACAAATGGAAGACAGCCAAAACTACCACATGGTCTAAGCTCAAATGACAGTAGAAAAATGACACATACTGAGCAGCTATTACTTTGTGCCAGAGGCTATGCTCACCCCATTTCATAAATTATCTCATTTGCTTCTCATAAATAGATACAATTCCTCTTATTGTTTCCCAAATTAGGAAAATAAGGCTCAGAGAAGTTACCTTAACCACAGTTACACAGGTAGAAAATGGTTTTGAACTTGGGCATTCTGATCCTACAACTATGCTCCTAATCTGTTGTATTGAGGGACAACAGTGGTCTTTAAAAGTGAATCAAAAGGGCTGAGGATGTAGCTCAGTGGAAAAGCACCTCCCTAGCCTGCACAAGGGCCTGGGTTTGATCCTCAGTACTGTGAAGAAAGCACACCAACAAAAAAAGTGAAACAAGCCTTAAAATAAGGAAATGAACTTCTAATTTCATACAGTTACACCGGATAATGAAGACTTAGGAAATTACACAAAATCCAGTAATTGTAATATTAAAATCAGAAGTAAGCTAAAAATGATCTACTTCATCCCTTTTATTTTATAGTTAAGGAAAGTGAGGGATAAATGAATTGAGAAAGACTGTTTCATTAAAAAAAAAAAAGAGAGAGAGAGAGTCCTTCAACAACTTAATGGTAATTGGTGCAAGGTCAGCATCAGAAACAAAATCATCTGACTATAAAATCTAATGCTGGCTGACATTCTTCTCACCTTAGAAAACTCAATTTAGACAGTACTTCCTCTGAGAACGCTTCCAGTTCCCCAATAATGTCCATCAGTTCTCTGATACACTATTCCTTCTATAACCTTCATTTATGCTGCATAGACAGAACTTTTGTCTGACTGGGGCTCATAAATGTCTTAGCTCTTTCTCACAGCAAAATTCTGTCCTTGATAGATTACTGGGAGTACCACCTACACAGAACGTACACAAAGGGAAGTTCAAAGTTTAGTCTCCTTCTGAATATTTGACTAGTCAAATGTACCCTTCATTTTTCAATTGTCATGTAAACAAATACATTCTCAGTTATGAATCCTAGCCACATTAATCCTACCCACTAAAGTAAATGCTAAACTGGACTTTATTGTATTCTTACTTAACTCAATTTAAAGTAGTACCAACAGCTGTCCTTCCTCAATTCTCATTGTTAATCATCTTGAGTTTTTGGTGATTTCCATCTTAAGATAGCAGATTAAAGGGAGCCTAGGTATGATGTGGTAAAACAAAGGAGTTAGAATACAAAGTAATAGGCTCTTTTCCAAAGCACTGAGGCAAAATTTTACTAAAGATCATTCAAAAGTGACTGCAGCAGTATATAGACAGGGAATTACCAGAAAATCAAGCTGGATTCCAAAGAGGGCGGGGAACCAGGGAAATCATTGCTGAAGTCAGGTGGATATCAGCCAAAAGCAGAGAATATCAGAAAGATGTCTATCTATGTTTTATTGACTATGCAAACGCATTTGACTGTGTGGATCATAATAAATTATGGACAACACTTCGGAAAATGGGAATACCACAACACCTAACTGTACTCATGAGGAATCTGTACATGAACCAGGAGACAGTTGTTAGAATAGAACAAGGAAACATAGCCTGGTTTAAAGTTGAGAAAGGTGTGCGTCAAAGGTGTATATTTTTACCATATCTCTTCAATTTTTATGTTGAGCAAATAATCCGAGAAGCTGGACTTTATAAAGAATGTGGCATCAGGATTGGAGGAACACTCATTAACAACTGGCGTTATGCAGATGACACAACTATGCTTGCTGAAAGGGAAGAGGAATTAAAACATTTACTGATGAAGATCAAAGATCATAGCCTGCAATATGGGTTGCGACTAAACATCAACAAAACAAAAATCCTTACAACTGGGCCAGTATGCAGCTTCACAATAAATGCAGAAAAGATTGAGGTTGTCCAAGTTTTGCTTTGCTTGGCTCTATAATCAACACCCATAGAAGCAGCAGTCAAGAAATCAAAAGACACATTGCTCTAGGAAAAGCTGTGGCAAAAGATCTCTTTAGAGTATTAAAAAGCAAAGATGTCACACTGAAGACGAAGGCGCGTCTGACTCATGCCATGGTATTTTCAGTTGCACCATATGGTTGTGAAAGCTGGACATTGAACAAGGGACACAGGAGAAGAATTGATGCTTCTGAATTATGGTGCTGGAGATGTCTATTGAATATACCATGGACTGCCAAAAGAACCAACAGATCTGTCCTAGAAGAAGTGCAAACAGAGTGCTCCTTGGAAGCAAGAATGGCCAGACTGCATCTTCCATATTTTGGACATGTAGTCAGGAGAGATCAATGCCTGGAAAAGGACATCATGTTTGGGAGAGTGGCAGGTCAATGAAAAAAAGGAAAACCCTCCACCAGATGGACTGATACAGTGTCTGCAACAATGGTCTTCAATATAAATAAGATCGTGTACCTGGCACAGAATTGAGAAGTGTTTCAATCTGCTATTCATAGGGTCACTATGAGTTGGACTTGAGTTGATGGCACCTAACAACAATAACACTAGACTAAAGTGACTGATAAGTCCAGGTACCAGAATAGTGGGTGAATTCCAGATCTCACTCTTATCAATAGATAGAACATCCAGACAAAATGTCAACAGAAAAATTTCAGAGTTGTAGCCAGGTGTCGTGGCGCACGCCTGTAATCCCAGTGGCTCGGGAGGTGGAGGCGGGAGGATGAGAAGTTCGAGACCAAACAGAGGCAGTCTGTGTAACTTAGCGAGACCCTGTCTCAAAAACTAAAAAAAAATGGGCTGGGAGTGCAGCTCAGTGGTCCAGCACTTGGAGAGCATGCAAGCACGAGGCCCTGGGTTCAACCCCCAGTACCACAAAAAAACAAAAAAACAAAAACAAACAAACAAAAAATTTCAGAGTTAAACTCCACAATAGATCAAATGGACTTAGTAGACATATACAGAATATTCCTCACAAAAGCTATAGAATACATATTCTTCTCAGAAGCCAATTGAATCTTCTCTAAAATAGATCACATTTTTGGCCATAAGTCAAGTCTTAATAAATACAGAAAAATCAAAATAATTTTATGTATTTTATCAGACCATAATGAAATAAAACTAGAAATCAGCAGCAAGGGAAATTACAGAAACTATGCAGAAAATGGAGACTGAACAATACACTCTTAAAAGACCAATGGGTACTTGAAGAAATTAGACAGGAAATAAAAAAGTCCTTAGAATCAAATGAAAATGTGAAAACACAACCTAACAGAACCTTTGGGATACAGCAATGGCAAGGAAGTTTATAGCTATAAGAGCCTACATTAAAAATCAGAGAGGTAGCACATGCCTATAATCCCAGCGGCTCGAGGCAGAGGCAGGAGGATCAGAAGTTCGAGACCAGAGGCAGTCTGAGTAACTCAGTGAGACCCTGTCTCAAAAAGTAAAAAAGAAAATGAGCTGAGGGTGCAGCTCAGTGGTCCAGCACTTGCAAAGCATGCAAGCATGCAGCTCAGTGGTCTAGTACTTGCAAAGCATGCAAGCATGCAGCTCGGGGCCCTGGGTTCAACCCCTAGTACCAGAAAAAATAAAAAAAATCAGAGTGGCCCCAAGCAAGCAACTTGCTCATGCATGTCAAGCTCTTAGAAAAAGAAAAACAAACAGAAACCCAAACCAGTAGATGTTGTTGTTGTTGTTAGGTGCTGTCGAGTCGTGTCCGACTCATAGCGACCCTCATAGGGTTTTCAATGGCAGATTGTTTTTTCAGGATTGCCTTGGGAGTGGGTTGCCAGGTCCTTCTCCCATTTTTGCGGTGCTGGGAATCAAACTCGGGACCTCAGAGACTGCAGAGCAGCGCTCTACCAACTGAGCTAAATCCCAGCCCAACCAGTAGATAGAAAGCAATAATGAAGATCAGAGTAGTAATTAATGAAATGGAGACTAAAAGAACAATAAAAAGGTTTGATGAAACAGAGTTAGTTCTTTGAAAAGATTAAACAAGATTGATAAACACTTAACCAAACTAACCAAAAAGAGAGAAGATATAAATTAAGTAAATTAG
This sequence comes from Pedetes capensis, assembly GCA_007922755.1. Classification (NCBI taxonomy): domain Eukaryota; kingdom Metazoa; phylum Chordata; class Mammalia; order Rodentia; family Pedetidae; genus Pedetes; species Pedetes capensis. Next base: position 18,273 of record VMDO01028221.1, read on the forward strand.
AGATGAAAAAGGGAATATTATAACAGATACCAACAAAATCTAGAGAATCTTTTAGGGAATATTTTGAAAAGTTATATTCCCAAACCCTAGAAACACCGGAAAACTTAGATGAGATAGATAAATTCCTATACATATATGACCTGCCAAAATTAAGTCAAGAAGATAGAAACAATTGTTGTTGTTGTTGTTGTTGTTGTTGTTGTTGTTGTTGTTAGGTGCCATCCAGTCAAGTTCAATTTAAACAGGACTATAAGGGGCAAGAAAATTGAAGCAGTTAATAAAGAGTCTTCCAACAAACAGGAGACCAGAACTGAATGGATCCACTGCTGAATTCCATAATATCATTAAAGAATTAACACCAATGCTCCTCAAAGTAGTCCATAAAATGCAAAAGGAATACTACCACCATTCTATGAAGCTAGTATTATCCTGATACCAAAACCATATAAAGATACATCAAAACAGGAAAACTACAGACAAATCTCCCTAATGAACCTAGATGCAAAAAATCCTTAAAAAGTACCTGTAAATCAAGTTCAACAACATATTAAACACTATAATCATATTGGTTTCATTCCAGGGATGCAAGCCTGGTTCAACATACACAAGACAATAAATGTAATACAGCATGTAAATAGACTCAAAAACAGAAATAATAAGATCTTATCAATAAATGAAAAAAAGCCTTCAACAAAGTTCAACTTCCTTTTATGATAAAAGCCTTGAAGAAGCTAGGAATTGAAGGAATATATCCAAACATAATAAAGGCAATATATAAAAACCCTACACCCAACAGCATACTAAAGGGGAAAAACTGAAAGTATTTCCCCTAAAAGCAAGAAAAAGATGAGGATGTCCACTGTCTCCACTGATATTCAATGTAGTAATTTAACTATTAGCCACAGCAATAGGACAACAGAAAGAAATAAAAAGTATCCAAATAGAACAAGAAGTCAAACTATCTCTATTTGTAGATGATCTGATTCTCTACTTTAAAATCCCTAAGGACTCCACTAAAAAATTCTTAGAGCTGATAAATGCTTTCAGTAAACTAGCCGGTTACAAAATCAACATACATAAATGAGTAATTTTTCTGTATACTGATAATGACCAGGCAGAGAAAGCAACTAGGAAAACAATCCCATTCACAATAATTTCAAAACATATAAAATACCTAGGAATAATCCTAAGGAGTGAAAGACCTCTACAATGAACTTTAAAACATCAAAGAAGACATCAGAAATGGAAAGATCTCCCATGTTCACAGACTTGTTGTTGTTGTGTGCCGTCAAGTTGGTATCCGACTCATAGCGACCCTCATAGGGTTTTCAATGGTTGACTGTTTCAGGATTGCCTTGGGAGTGGGTTCCCAGGCCCTTCTCCCATTTTTGTGGTGCTGGGAATTGAACTCAGGACCTCAGAGACTGCAGCGCAGTGCTCTACCAACTGAACTAAATCCCAATTAATATTGTTAGAATGGCTATATTACAAAAAGCAATCTACAGATTTAATGCAATCTCCATTAAAATCTCAAAGATATTCTTAATAGAAATAAAGAAAAAAATCCTAAAATTCATATAGAAACACAAAAGACCCCAAGTTGCTAAAGCAAACCTGAGCAGAAAGAACAATGCAGGAAGCATTATAATTCCTGATTTGAAATTATACTACAAAGTCTAAGTAACAAAAACTGCATGGTACTAGCATGAAAACAGACATGTAGATCAATGAGACAGAAAAGAGCACCCAAAAATAAACTCAAGGAGCTACAGCCACTTGATATTCGACAAAGGTGTCAAAAATATAAGTTGCAGAAAAGACACCGTCTTCAACAAATGGTGCCGGGAGAACTGGATATCTTCATGCAGAAGTATGAATCTAGATATCTTTCTCTCACCCTGTACAAAAATCAGTTCAAAATGGATCAAAGACCTTAATGCAAAACATGAAACTCTGAAACTGAAAGAAAACATAGGGAAAACACTTCAAGACATAGGCATAGGAAAGGACTTTCTGAATAGGATCCCAATAGCACAGGAAACAATAGCAAGAATTGACAAATGAGACTTCATGAAATTAAAACACTTTTACACAGCAAAGGATACAATTATTAGAGTGAAGAGACATCCGACAGAAGAGGAGAAAATCTCTGCCAGCTATACCTCAGACAAGGGATTAATATCTACAATATATAAAAAGCTCAAAAAATTAAACACCAAAAAAATAAACTACCCAATCAAAAAATGAGCAAAAGAATGAATAGAATCTTCTCAAAAGAAGAAAGAGAAATGGCCAACAATCATATGAAAAAATGTTCAACATCTTTAGCCATCTGGGAAATGCAAATCAAAACTATACTGAGATACAATTTTACTCCAGTCAAAATGGCTATCAACAAAACAAACAACAACAAATGCTGGGGAGGATGCTGACGGGAATGCAGGTTGGTACAGCCACTATGAAAATCAGTATGGACATTCTTCAAAAAACTAAAAATAGAGCTACCATATGACCTGGCTGTCCCTCTCATGGGTATACATTCAAAGGACTATAAGTCAATATACCACAGAGATACCTGCTCATCCATGTTTGTTGTGGCATTATTCACAATAGCCAAGATATGGAATCAACCTAGGTGTCCATCTACAGATGGGCAGATAAGGAAATTGTGGTATATATGTATATACCATGGAGTTTTATCCAGGCATAAAGAAGGACGAAATCTTGCTGGGAAATGGATGGAAATAGAAATCACCATTTTAAGTGAAACAATCCAGACCCAGAAAGATAAACGTCACATATTTTCTCTCATATGTGGATGTTAGACTTCAAGATATCATCAATATTAAAACATATAGGTCATGGAAGTAGAGGGGACTGTCATTGTTGTTGTTAGGTGCCATGGAGTCGGTATCCGACTCATAGCGACCCTGCGTACAACAGGCAAACCCCTATTGTCAGTGCTTCTCTGCTTTTCATAGGGTTTTCAATGGCAGATTGATTTTTGGGAATGGGTTGCTGGGTCCTTCTCCCAAGCCTACAGCACCTGGTGTAACCAGGCAGTCTTCCATCTAAGTACTAACCAGGCCCGACCCTGCTTAGCTTCTGAGATCTGACGGGATTGGATGCCACAGGGCTATGGGTAAAGGCAGAGGGGACCTAAGTAGGGAAAAATAATGGCCTAAAGAACAGAGTGAGGGAGCAAGAAGAAAGGTCTGTAAAAAGAGAAAAGAAAGGAAATATCACATATTTTGCCCATAAGGCAAAACTGGGATGTAGATAGACAGATAAAAAGGTAGGTAGACAGACAAACAGACAGACAGACAGATATACATACACAAAAACAAAACATTCAAGCAGAAAGGGAACCATTGCTAGGGAGGGAGGAGTTAGGGGAAGGAGTTATGAGGATAATCAGAGAGGTGAAACTGAACAATGTACAATGAAATGCCTGTATGGCAAAGTCATAATGAGACCTATTAACTTGTACCCTAAAAAAATTATTAACAAAATAAAATTACTGGGGGAAAATCATCGAGTTTTAAAAATAGATTACTGTCAAGAAAATTAAATGAAAAATTACAAACACCACTTTGCAACTAAGTAATTGGTAAGTGCCAGTTCATTAATGCTATTATCTATTATTTTTTATCTGTTATAATCCAGAGTAATATGAATATCTTTAAGTAATATGAAAAGTTCAAGCCAGGCATGGTGGCACACACCTATAATCCCAGTGACTCAGAAGGCAGAGGCAGGAGGATCTCAAGTTTGAGACCAGAGGCAGTCTGCATACTGTAGCAAGACCTTGTCTCAAAAAGTAAAAAAAAAAAAAAAAAAAAAAAAAAAAAAAAAAAAAAAAAAAAAAAAAAAAAAAAAAAAAAAAAAAAAAAAAAAAAAAAAAAAAAAAAAAAAAAGAAAAAGAAAAGAAAAAAGAAAGAAAAAGAAAGAAAAAGGAAAAAAGAAAAATTCTACCCAGCATAGTATTTTATTTTCCTTTTGAGGTCCCTGAAATTTTCATAATTTATGTCAATTTTGATAGACTTCTTTTTAGGACAGTAGATCATGAAGCTTAGCTAGGTATATGTATTATTAAAAAAAAACATTCACAATGACATAAGGATATGAAAAAGTGTGTAGAATTAATCACTTTTGGAAAGAAGTACATAAGAGTGATAAAGAAGCTGAAGGAAAGAGCTCTACAATTCTGTAACATAGGTCAGGATGAGTTTTGTCTTATTTTTAAAATAAGTAAACTCTGCCATTCTATTCTGGTTCTTTCCACAAACCATAGGGTTAAGGGAGTCAGAAAAGCCCTCCTTATATTTATATACTGCTAAAAGAAATATTAAAATATTGATGAAACCTGAATTCTAAAACTTGCTTCCCATTTACTTCAGCTTTTTGGTTACTATCTAACTTTCTCCAACCGGAGATTTTAATACTAGATTAGCAATTTATGTCCTCTGAAGAAGTCCTGGACATTTGCTATTTCTCTGGGACTCTTTTTGACAATTATCTTTATTTTTGCTATGAATTTTCTATTCAACTACAATTACAGATCAGGAAACTATAGAGGCCAAGCTAACCTACCAAATGTTGACTCATGACGATCCTATGTACAACAGAATGACGTACTACCCAACACTATGCCATGCACGTGATCTTTTTATGTTTGGGCCCACTGTAGCCACTGTTTCTTCTCATGTTGAATTGTGCCACATCAGCAAGTAGAGGTCTCAGGGGCTTTACTCCATTCTCATCATTAAGGTCGACTTTACTTTGAGAAGGCAATTCTTCTCCAGTCATTTTTGGAACGCCTTCCAGCCTAGGGAGCTCATTTTCTGACACTATATTTGATAGTTCTTCTCTGCTATTCCTAGGGTTTTAAATGGCTAATTGTTTCAGGAGTGGGCTACCAGGTCCTTCTTCCTAGTCTTTCTTGGTCTGGAAGCTAGGCTGAAACCTGTCCACAATGGGTATCTGAAATATTGGTGGCATAGCTTTCAGCATCACAGCAACATGCAAGCCCCCACAGTAAAACAAGCTGACAGACATGTGGGGGAACCTACCACTATTTCATAGTTAATTCCCATAATCCTCTGCCACTTTGTCAGCAGAGCAGCTTCTTGTCGTTGCACATCTTCTGTTTCTTCTACCTTGGCTGATACCAATGGATACCCTGAAACAGTAAAGGAAATTGAGCTAGTAACAAACTATAAAACTCTTCATAACTTAACATTCTATATCAAGGAGACTGATCAGAATCTGTCATAGCAAGCCATACTCTTCACTCAATATACAGGTTATTCTTATTTCTATGCTTATTTTAATAATTTAATTTGGAGCCCTATTTACACATTCAATACTATTCTCTTTGAATGTCGTTGTTAGGTGCCATCGAGTTGTTTTCAACTCATAGCGACCCTCATAGGGTTTTCAGTGGCTGACTGTTTCAGGATAGCCTTGGCAGTGGATTGCCATGTCCTTGTCCCATTTTTGTGGTGCTAGGAATTGAACCCAGGACCTTAGAGACTACAGAGCAGTGCTCTACCAACTGAGCTAAATCCCAGCCAATTCTCTTTGAATAGATGTCTTTAAATCCTAATTATACTACCATTAAAATATCTCTATATCACCTAACTTTTACTTAAAAGAAGGAGGCCTCTCATTTGTTCCAAGATTCAAATATAGATCCTTTGGTGACTCTACAGTAAAAAACCATGTCACCTCTATGTTAGTTTCTCTTTTTCATTTTCATTTAGTTATTTAAAGGAATAAAGGACTACGCTATTACTCAACAGAAACAATAGAAATTAATAAGATATATAAATCCATGTACAATGAGAAAATATAAACAAAAAATAAGAATGAAACACTAAGATTATACATTAAAATAAAAGCCTCTAATTGAAATCCTACTAATTGGCAAAAAGGGAAATCAAAACAAAAAGGAGAGAAAAC
>VMDO01028222.1:0-24230 GCA_007922755.1 Pedetes capensis
TGGTTTGGTCATTTCTTATGCATATTTTCAAGCTTTTCTATTATCTATTTAAAGTTAGTAACCCTAGTTTTATATTATTATTTAATTAACCCAATATCTAAAATATTTTTTGTTTTATGTTATATTTTCCTGATATTTCCCACTTATTATGCCTAATTTACTTGTTTGCTTTGATATTTTAAAATATGATCTGCACGTTTTCCTTTTAATTTCTCTTTTGGAAGTTCTGTGTGACCTTGATTGAAAATGTGTTATTCCTGAAAGATTTGCATATTTTTCTGACTCTTGGATAGGGCCACTGCCAAACTGAGACAATATTAAATTAAATTTTCTGCTTGAGATATTTCTGACCACAAAGGTAGTATACATTTGTACCAGAAACATATAAGGGATAGCTATACATATGAATTTTCAGGAGTAATTTTCTTCAGTTCTACATATTTTATAATTGTCATAACAGTAATATCTTAAGCTACAAGTTTTAGGAGCAGATTTCTTTCAGTATTTCGAGGAATGGAATTATTGCTTTGTAACTGATATTTACCATGACTGGAGAATGTAGTCTGTGAAATATTGTGTATTTGTAACTGTTTTTAAATGTCTAATACACAGTAAAATTCCCTAAACTACTTTGCAACAATCACCCACATCAGGAAACAGAACATCACACCACTAACCATCTCAGAAGTACCCTTTGTTTTCCCTTCCATCAAAATAACTACTATTGTACGGTTTATGGCTGTAATCCCAGCAATTTAGGAGGCAAAGGTAGAAAGACCTCAGGTTTGATGCCAGAGGCAGCCTGTGTAATCTAGTCATACCTTGTCTCGAGATAAAAAAATAAAATGGGCTGGGTATACAACCCTGTGATAGAGCACTTGCAAAGTTTATGCAAGACCCTGTGTTCAACCCCCAAGTACCACAACAAACAAAACAACAACAACAAAACAAAACAACAAAACTCCTACTATCCTGACTTCATGTGTGATACGGTTTAAAACAATTTCCATTGAAGTATAACATACTTACAGAAAAAATACAGAAATCAATATTATACTGCTTAATGAATTTTCACAAAACATTCTCATAAAGCAATCATCCACACCAATATGGAAAACACTGCTGACACCATAGAAGACTCCCCCAGGCCCCATCTGTCACTAATCTGAGTTTTATCTATGAAAATCAAAGCAAACTACTTTCCTAACTCCTGGTACCATGTATTTTTGAGTTATGAATTCTATATGCATAAAATAATATAGAATGTGCTATTTTGTGTATGGTATTTTGAGAAATATTTTGCCAGTGAGGTTCATACACACATACACACACACACACACACACACACATATACATATACATATATATATGTGTGTGTATATATATATATATATATATATATATATATATATGCAGACTTAGTTCTTCATTTTTATTGATGTAGAGTGTTTGATGAAGATACCAACATGTACTAATCCATTTGAATGGTCTCCAGTATTTTCCCATTGTGAAAAATGCTATTATAAACATTATCATATATCATTTGATACACAAATATATGCAATTCTGTAATTTTGTGCATGTTACTGTATGTGTAGAATTACTTAATGAAAGGAATGTGCTCAGGCCTTCTTTCAGCGTGAGTGAAGAATATTGCCTTAGTATTTTCACCAACATCTAGTACCACTGATCATTTGAATTATAGTATTTTTGTTGGGTTCATTATGGTATTACACCAGGATTTAATTTTCATTTTCCTGATGTCTAGTGAAGTTGACTATATTTTTATATGCTTAATGATTATGCTGCTATTGTCTTTTGTAAAGTGTTGTTCAAATATCTTGCCAATTTTATTTGTTTTTTCTTATTTATTTATATGGATTATTTATATATTCTGGATGTGATACTTACATCATATATATGTATTGAAAATATATTCTCTTGCCCTGTGGCTTTCTTTTTGTTCACTAAATAGGGTTATTAGATGAAGAGAAAGTCTTAATTTTAGTACAATGTAATTTATTAGTCTTTGTTTTTATGGCTAGTGTTTTTCTTATTGGAAATTTTTAATGTATAACTTAATGTGTTTCATTCTAACATGCATTTCATTGTGACATTTTCATATATGCGTTTCATTGTACATTGCACAGATAACTTCCCCCTTACCCTCTGTGCACCTCCTTCCCTCTCTCCCAGCCCCCCATCAAAGACCTTTCTTCTACTTGCATGTCTTTTTGTCGGATTATTTTTCTATATACCCTTGCATCCCAATTATGATTTAAGTCCAAACTTTTTCTGTAGTGATCTACCTTTTTGCATTGTGAGCAGTATTACATGAATAATCTAGCCCATTTGCATTATTGCCATCCTTTGGTATTGTTGGTATTATTATAATTATTTCCCAAACTATTAAAGTTGGGCTGTTTACTTTGAGGTTGCTCTCTCTCTTACTCCTTGCTCCTCCTTGTCCATCCTTCCCCTACTGTCTTCTTCCATCATTGCTTCCTTTTATGGCTAGTGCTTTTTGTGTCCTATTTAAGAAAATTTTGCCTCTTTCAAAGCCAGTGAAAATATTCTCCCATGTTATCTTGTAAAAACTATTATTTACCTTTCAAATTTAGACTTGTGATTTTTTTCAAACTGCTTTCTCTGTATGGTGTCAGTATTCAGTTCTCCATGTGGATATGTAAATAGTCCAGCATCACTTATTGAAAAGATCTATTTTGCATGACTACATTAAATGTTCAAATAGAGACTTTAATTTAAGGCAACCCAGATGGATAGTTCTACTGACACTCTACTGTGTGAAGGAAATGCAAATCCTCTCTGAAGGAATACAATTTCAATCAGGGCAGAAAGACTTTAAGAAATGAAATTCCAAGAAAAATAGTTTACAGCAATAATTAATAACACAGAAAAAACCATCAGTGACTTATTTACACTTTTATAGTAAATCAGAGAACTATGTGCTTGTAGGTTCTGTTTGGGAACTCACTATTCTATTCCACTGGTATATTTTTCTATACTTTCATTATAAACACACTATTTTATTTGGATGAGATTTATAATCCATCTAGTCATCTGGTAGTATTCCAATTTTGTTCTTCCTTTTCAGGGTTATTGTGGTTCTAGGTGGTCCTTTGAATTTCACTATAAATTTTAATGTTGTTGTTCTTAGGTGCCATCAAGTCAGTATCTGATTCATAGCGACCCTCATAGGGTTTTCAATGGCAGATTGTTTCCGGATTGCCTTGGGAGTGGATTGCCAAGCCCTTCTCCCATTTTTGGGGTACTGGGAATTGAATTCGGGAACTCAGAGACTGCAGCGCAGCGCTCTACCAACTGAGCTAAATCCCAGCCCATAAATTTTAATACTAATTTTTAAATATTTATAAGTAAAAACCTCTGGAATTTTAATTAAGACTCTTGAATCTAGTAATGTAGGTCATGATCTAGATTATGGGGTTGCTGTATGAGTCTGAATGAACATGGAAATGTCAAAAGATACTCAAATGTATCATCTAAGTGCAATAAATTTTTGTCTGTCACCCTTTTTAATTCTGTTATGGGAGTCTAGTCTCTTCTGCTGATTAAGGCCCATAAACCTTAACACAGTAATGACTTCTTATTTGCCAATCTCTGGAAACAAGTAGTTCAAAGAATCAGCTTGCAGCTGGAGATTCTATTTCAGTGGGACCCTTTCTGTAATTCCATGCAAAATTACATCCATTAGGAACCAGGACTTCTAATTCTGCAGAGCCCAGAGTTGTGAAGACAGAAACACAAAGTATTCTAGTGGGTCATTTGACCTGATAGTAAGTGAGACTACTCCTGCTTTCATTACATGGTTCCCAGAAACACGTTCCCTTCCTACTGGGGATATTTTATCATCTAGGGATCTGGGCTGGGATTTGGCTTAGTGGGTAGAGCACTGCGCTGCAGTCTCTGAGGTCCCGAGTTCAATTCCCAGCACTGCAAACATGGGAGAAGGGCCTGGCAATCCACTCCCAAGGCAATCCCGAAACAGCCATTGAAAACCCTATGAGGGTCGCTATGAATCAGATACCGACTGACGGCATCTAACAACAACAACAAGGGGTCTTCTGTGCTTTAATGTATATACCTAGCCTACAGGGTGTTGTTGTTGTTGTTGTTAGGTGCCGTCGAGTCGGTATCCGACTCATAGTGACCCTCATAGGGTTTTCAATGGCAGACTGTTTCAGGATTGCCTTGGGAGTGGATTGCTAGGTCCTTCTCCCATTTTTGCGGTGCTGGGAATTGAACTCGGACCTCAGAGACTGCAGCGCAGCGCTCTACCAACTGAGCTAAATCCCAGCCAGCCTACAGGGTAGAACTTTATATATACAGACTATTGAACAACTGCTATTTCAGCTCTTCCTTAAGATTATTAGGTGTCATTGAGTCCGTGGCCGACTCACAGTGACGCTATGTACAACAGGCAAAACACTGTTATTAGTGCTTCTCTGCTATTCATAGGATTTTCAGTGGCTGATTGTTCCTTAAGGTAGTTGTTTCAACTGTTGGGGTTTTAGCTCTAGCCCGGCTAAGATTAGGGCCAAACCCTCAACATAACAATGTGGTCAATGTCGGGAAAGAAGGACCTCAGGAGACCTTCTGGTGGTTAAACAAGGGTAGGTAAGGTTTATTGGGATGCTCCCCTGATGGAGAACAAGGAGCAAGCAGCCCCTATAGAGCAGAGCTCTATCCCTTTAAGTGCTGGCTCTAGGCCTGCAGCATGGAATGCTGCAGGCTAAGTGCTGGTACAGCTCAGCCTTAAAGGCACAGCCACAGCCGCTGGTGTTCCATAGAGGTCTGATGGTCTTGACTCTCGCGGCCCGCCTTCTTTGCCTCCCTCCTTCCCAAGGATGGGAGGAGTTGGGAGGCTCTTCATGGCTTGCTAGATGCCTTTGGCTCTTCGGGGCCCCTGGGCTTGATCTCGCCGGCTTGCTAGATGGTCTTGCTGGAGTAGGGAGCACTGGTCTAGGTGATGAGGTTCAGGAGATGGTCAGAGAGGTCAGGATCGGTGGTGCTACAGGGATGATAGGGTGAAGATGGGGTCCAGGAGCCCTGCTTTTATAGGGTCCTGGAAGGGTCCCATGGTGGGGTTCAGCCAATCAGGGCACACAGCTGGCAGGTACAGGGGGCAAACGGACATAACTGCCAAGTGGAGACAGTTATTGCCTGCAAGGTGGTGAGGGGAGCAAATCAAAATTAAGGTGGTTAAGGCTGGTCAAGCTGGCCGGGGGCCATCTTTGCTCACTCGATGGGAGGGACTGGTTTGAGTGTGTGAGATGAGCCCTGGGGTCAACTAGGGGTCAGCCCCTCAGGCTGTTATGAGGTACCCTAGATGAGAAATATAATTTTAAAAATCCCCAACATTCAACAAATGCTGGCGAGGTTGTGGAGAAAAGGGAATACTCTTACATTGCTGGTGGAGCTGTGAATTGGTCCAAGCACTGTGGAAATCAATATGGAGGTATCTTAAAAACTAAAAATTACTGTATGACCCAGTTATAACACTATTGGGATTTACCCAAAGGGAGATGTGCCATAATACTACAGAAACACCTACACGTCCATGTTCAATGCAGCACTTTTCACAATAGCAAAGATATGGAATCAACCAAAGTGCCCATCAACAGAAGAATGGATAAAATCTATGGTACATATACACAATGGAAATCTACTCAACAATCAAAAAATGAAATAATGCCATTTGCAGCAAAATGGATGGAATTGGAGAAAATTATTTGAAGTGAACCATTACAAGGCCAGAAAGAGAAATACCATTTGCTCTCCCTCATATGTGGGAGCTGAATCAAAATCATAAAAAGGAAAAATCCTATGCAGAGGTTGGAACATAATTTTAAAAATATGCTAAGGTAGACTTATCGGAGAAGGGACAATTTGGGGAATGCAAAAGAAGGAGGGAGAGATCTAGCAAAAGGAGGAAATCCTGGCAGAGGAGAGGTGGGAGAGGAGGAAGAAGGAGGAATGATGAATGGGGGAGGGGGTGACCTCAAGGTGAACAGCCCAACTTTAATAGTACTGGAAATAATAGTAGTAACACCAATAATACCAAAGAATGGTATTATTATAGATGGACTAGAAAATTCATGTAATAATACTGACAATGTAAAAAGAAAGTTCACTACAGAAAAAGTTTCAATCTTAGAATTGGAACCCAAGGATATATAGAAAAATATTACCTTAAAAAGACAAGCTAATGGAAGAGACGTCTTTGCTGGGGGGTACAATGGGGGAAGGAAGCGCACAAGAGGGTAAGGGGGAGCTTATTTGTATAATGTACAACAAAATGCATATATGGAAATATCACCATAAAAAGCATGTTAAAATGAATCACATTAAGGTGTACATTAAAAATTTCCAATCAAAAAAAGGTTGTTGTTGTTGTTAGGTGCCATCAAGTCAGTATCCAACTCATAGCGACCCTCACAGGGTTTTCAATGGCTGACATTTTCGGGATTGCCTTAGGAGTGGATTGCCAGGTCCTTCTCCCATTTTTTTGGTGGTGGGAATTGAACTCAGGACCTCAGAGACTGCAGCGCAGCGCTCTACCAACTGAGCTAAATCCCAGCCCCACAAAAAGGTAGTTGTTCCAAAATTTTTTGACACTGACTCGTTCTATGTTGTTGTTGTTGTTATTAGGTGCTGTTGAGTTGGGTCCAACACATATCGATCACAGAATGTATCACTCCCAGACATTGTTTCATGCCCAGCACTATGTAAGTGCTTCTTTACTATTCATAAGATTTGCAATGGCTGATTGTTTCAGGATTTTTCTGGGAATGGGCTGCCAGGTCCTTCTCCAATTTTTGCATGCTGTGGATGGAACCCAGGGCCTCAGAATGCACAGAGTAAGCACTCTACCAACTGAGCTAAACCCTAGCCTGACTCATTCTATATTTTTGTTATATGACAAGTTGATTTCATAATCTAGTAATTATTTCTACAACTCACATCAGATGTTATGTAAGCTCCAATACTGATTGAGTAGAAAAGGTAAATTCATGCCTAGAATAAGCATCTCATCCTAAGAGGAGGAATCACTGACCTTTCAAAACAGACAGAGCTCAGTGTAGTTTACATGCTGTCAAGTACCTGATTGGTTTTCACACTGCTGAAGAATAGTGTATTATGGTATGAGCATTCGACTTTTTTGTCAACAGGTTGGACATTGAGAAGTATCAGTAGCTAGGTGGACTGTGATAAAATGGAGTCCATTCTGTTAAGCCCATTCATAGCTTTAACCTCTGCCACATTGCTCCTTCTTTATATGGTCCAAAGGGCCAGTTCTTAATTGACAAAAACACAGTTTGACTAATACTAGCTGTCCAAGTGGATTGATTTATCATTTTATTTATCATTTATGTTTTCATCTTGAGTTCTACATTTCTTTGGCTATTCTTTTAGTTTTTGAGATTCCTTTCTAAATCAGGGAATGTGGGGAACACCTGAAATCCCAGTGACTTGGAGGATTGTGAGTTCTTGGCCAGAGGCTGCCTGTGCAGTTTATGCCCTGTCTCAGAATTTAAAATAAATACATAAATAAATAAGAATTTGGTGTATAGCTAACTTGCAGAGTGCTTTCCTAGAGTGAACACGGCTCTGGGTTCAACCCCAGTGCTAAAAAATGTTGCTTTCTCAATAGTTACTTATCTGATACATCTGAATTTACATGGAGTTTTATTCTCTTTTGCTTAGTATATAGAATATATTTTATTTCTTTTTCTTTTTGAGCTTGAGTCACATTTTGATGTCTGGAGTGGTCAAAAACTCCTGGGCTCTAGCCATTCTCTCATCTTGGCCTGCCAAATAGCTGGGACTATAGGCATGTGACATCATGCCTGGCTCAAGTGTATTTTCTATCTTACAATGTATGTTTCTTTTCAATTTTCAAACAATTGAACTCTTACCACATCAAATATCACTTTTTAATCATTCTCTTTTTCTATTCTTTTGAAACTACTATTGGAAGTATGCAGTATCCTTTAACTTAAGATCTTTTAAAGCCACTTTTTGTGTGTCATAAGTCTTCTTTATTTAGTGCACTGCATTATGGGTGAATTCCTCAGTATTACCTTCTGAGTCTTCCAATTTTATCATTCTTTATTGAAGACCCAACATTTACCTTGACTAGTAATAGTTTCATTGTAATTATAAGAACATTCCTTTCTAAAATTTCTAATAGAATTCATATTTACTTATATTGTTTCTTCCAGTTTTCTTTCATTATAAATTTTATTCATTCATTTGTTCCTATAAATGTCTAAACACCCATATTTTAAAGTCTTTTAAGATTGTTCCATTATTTAAAATTTTTTATTTTGCTGTTTGATTTAGAGATACTTTTTTTTTTTGTACTAGGGGTTGAACCCAGGGCCTCGCGCCTGCATGCTTCGCAAGTGCTGGACCACTGAGCTTCATCCCCAGCACCCCGCCCCCCCCTTTTTCTTCTCTATTGTTTGAGACAGGGTCTCGCTAAATTACACAGACTTCCTTTGGTCTCGAATTTGCAATCCTCCTGGCTCCGCCCCCCAAACCGCTGGGATTATAGGCGTGTGCCACCACACCCAGCCAATTTAGAGATACTTTTATTTCCTCTTTTTCTGTCTACTTATCCCTTTCTAGCAGTTTCACTCTTATCTCTAGCTGGCCCCTGGTATCCTTAGTCCAATGTCTGTATGTCTTCTTTTGTCAGAATCACACTGTGAAGCAAAGATTCCAGTTTAATTATAGATAATTCAAGGAAACATTGTAAAAGTAATGAGAAAGTGAGACAAAGAAATAAAGGCAGCCACAGTGTTTATTATCAATAAATTTAACACTGTGAGTAAGTGGAGCTTAATGTTTCTGGAGAACTCTGGAATGTAGTGTAAAATACATCAACCTTATCCCACCAAAGGACTGAAGGAACTGGGGTATTTTCCCACCTATTTCTGTCAGTCATCCTTTGACTTCTGTCTTATTACATGGGTGTCAAATAGGGCTTCAAATACAGAGAAAACATCTGGGCAAAAGTATAGTTTTTGATATTTGGAAGGCAGGTCAGTGTGGGGCAAAAATAATGTTTGCTGTATAAAAATCATTAATGGTAAAAGTTTCTTGTTTCACAGTCATATTGAACGTATTTTATATTTCCTCACTCAGCCTGTAAGAAATTGCCTCAATTTCTGCCCATGATATGTGACCTGTGTTCTTGAGCCTCCCAACATATGTCATTTCCAGAAATCTGACTCAAGCAAAAATTGTTAGCAGCTTTTAAAAATATTCTTTATGAGTTAAAGAGTGCCACCCCAGGTCTTGGTTTTAATAATATTATTGTTTTTTGCAGCACTGAGGATTGAACCTAGGGACTCTCACATTATTGGCAAGCACTCTGTCACTGAGCTACATTCCTAGCCCTTAGATCTTAGCTTTAAACAGTAAATCTGATGGTAGTCTCTAAACATATGTAAAGTATTTTCAATTTCCAGGACCCTGTGGGAGACTACTTCAGAAATCCACAACCTGATTTTGAATTCAGAGAGCAGCAGACCATTGCATTAGATTTACCCATTGGTATGTTGTCTCCTTTTAAAATGCTGTTTATTAGTGTTTACTAATTGTAAAACATAATGGATTTCATTATGATATTTTATACACGTATGTAATGAACTTTGATAATATTTTCTCCCCTCACTTATTACCCCTCTCCTCTCCCATTGTTCTCCTCCATTTCCCAAATAGTTCCCCTTTAACTTTCATTTCTCTTTTCTTTTTTAAATCTAGGTTCCACATATGAGAGAAAACATGCAATATTTATCTGAGTCTGGCTTATTTTACTTAACATGATGATCTCCCTTTGCGTTCATATTCTTGCAAGTGAAATTATTTCATTCTCTTTTATGGCTTAATAAAACTACATTCTGTATATATATTTTCTTCATCCATTCATCTGTTGTTGGGCACTTAGACTAATTTCATAACTTGACTAGTGTCTTGTGGCACAATATACATGGAAATGCAAGTATCTGTAATATATACTGACTTAGATACATTCTGGTATATGTCCTGGTTCTTTTTTCCACCACGTCCTCACCAGCATTTGATGTTTTGTTGATGCTAGTCATTCTGAATGAGGTAATATGGAATCTCAATACAGTCTTGAATGGCATTTCCCTGATGACTAAGGATGTTAAATATTTTTCATGTATGTATTGGCCATTTGTACTTGTGTTGAGTACTGTCTGTTCAATTCATTTGCCCATTTATTGATTGGAGTACTTGTTCTTTTGGTACTTAATTTTTTGAGTTCTTTATATACTATGGATGTAAATTATCTGTCAGATGAATAGATGACAAAATTTTCTCCCATTCCATCTGCTATCTTTCCACTCTGGTAACTGATTCATTGGCTGTGCATAAGATTTTTAATTTGATATGATCCATTTGTCTATTCTTTCTATTATTTCCTTGGCTATAGGAGTCTTATTCAGAAAGTCATTGCATATACCTATATCTTGAAATGTTTTTCCTATTTTTGCTCGAGTAGCTTTAAAGTTTCAGGACTTACATTAAGGTTTTTTTCTATTTTGATTGATTTTTGTACAGGGTGAGAGACAGGGATCTAATTTCAATTCTTCTACACATGGATTGGTATGAATAGCAGAGAAGCACTGACAAAGTACTGGACATGGCACATTGTTGGGGAGCATTTCATTCTGTTGTAAATAGGGTTGCCATGAGTTGGATTTGACTCAACACCATCTAAAACCAACAATAACACATGCGTATCCAATTTTCTGAACAGCATTTGTTTAAGAATTTGTCTTCTCTGAAAAATGTTTTTGGCTTCTTGTCAAGCACAAAGTGGATGTAGCTTTATGGATTTGTTTTGTGGTCATCTATTGTATTCCATTGACCTATGGGTTTAAGCTTTTGCAAGTTTCATGGTATTTTTGTTACTATGTCTCTGTAGTACAATTTGAAATGAGGTATTTTGACACCTCCATTATTGATCTTTTTGCTCAGGATTGCTTTTGCTATTCAGGATCTTTTGTGATTCATTATGAATTTCAGGATTGTTTTGTCTATTTCTACGGAGAAAGTCATTGGAATTATATGGGTATTGCATTGAATCTGCAGTTAATTTCAGGATAATATGGCCATTTTCACAATACTAATTCTGGTGACCCATAAGCACAGGAGATCTTTCCATCTTATAGTGTTTCCTTCAATTCTTTTCTTCAGTGTTTTGTAGTTTTCATTGTTGCTGTTGTTGTTGTTAGGTCTGTCAGGTCAGGTTTGACTCATAGTGACCCTATAGACAACAGAGCAAAACACTCTCTGATACTGTGCCATGCCTGGCACTATGTCAGTGCTTCTTTGCCATTCATAGGATTTTCAATGGTTAATCTTTTCGGGATTGCTTCAGACATGGGCTACCAGGTCCTTCTCCCATTTTTTGTAGTGCTGGGGGTTGAACCCATGTCCTCAGAAGGGTCATTGATCAGTTTAAAACTAGATGTTTGAATTATTTGTCTGGCAGTTAAACCATTTTAATACATTTGGATTTAGTTATTAAAGAGTTGTGGACTTTTGAAGGAGTCACGTTGCCTTGCTTTTTAATGTTTTTTGTGTTTCTAATTTGTGATTTGTGCATCTGTTGGGATGGACATCTTCCAGTTATATATGGGAATTGTCTTAATGATCAGCCTTCTCTTGAGGGTACAATTCCTAGTACCCTTCAGAGAGAAAAGAAACCACCATAAGATCAATAACACCAAAACAAGCCAGAAAAAGAAATAGCATTGCAATCAATTAAAGCCAACTACTCCAAAACCAGCAACTATAGAAAGGAAAATGGATAAGCTATGAAGTTAAAATTTAAGATGAAAATAATAATAATGAATGAATTGGATAAAAGAGGATGCAGGGAAGGGAAGAAAGAAAGAAAAAAGGTTAAATAAAAGGCAAGAAAAAAGAAAAAAGGAGAAGAATGTGATGGAGGAAAAGAATATGAGATAACAAATGTGATTTCAAAATTAAGAAATGCACACAAATAAAGTTAAAGGTAAGAAGAGAAATAAAAATGAAACGATATTTTTTATTTATAAATGTTGGTGGGGTACAGAGTAATAAGACTTTTGCTATTTCTGTTATGCAACTATTACATAACTTTTGGTTATACATTCATCAACTTATATATTTTACAGAATCATTTGATTAATATGTAATAATTAAAAAATAATATTGTAAGTCTGTAATCCCAGAAACATGGAAGGCAGAGACAGGGGATAATTTTAAGGCCAGACATAGCCTGTGTGACTTACCAAGACCCTATTTCAAGATAAAAAAATGAAAAGAGGCTAGTGGTGTGGCTCAGTGATAGAGTGCTTGCAAAGTATGTGTGAGGCTCTGGGTTCCTACCCCGACTACTACAAAAATAAATAAATAAATGAAAATAAGGTAAAATAAAAAAGTAAAACAATACTAAAATGTAGTAAAAAGAAAAGTAGTAAAAAGTAAAAGAAAACAGTTTAAAAATGACAAAGAATTGGAGAAAGTTCTTCTGGGTCATCTAATATTGGAATCTGCCTGGTGGGGGACAATGAGTCATAGTTAGAATCTTGTAGTTAGGGCCAGACCAGTCAAAGATCAGTTGTCAGTTTAAGGGCTGCATTCAATTTAGAAGCTTCCATTCTTTGGGTGTATTGAACCACTGTTGGCCTCAACAGGTTTTGTGGTCTGGGGAATAGGCAGGTTCCCATTCACTTTAGATGGCTCTCAGTTTGTGCACCCAAAGGCAGTGAATGTCCAAACCTAGGGGTGTCCCCTAAGTGCATTGGAGAATGCGGCGATTGAGGACAGCAAACAGAGCACTGTGTTCTGTACTGGAGGGGAAGAACTGAGGGAACTCAGCACTCTGCCTGATGATCTTAGCACATTCAGATCCCATATTGTAGAGATGCACCCTGTAGGAGTGAGGAGGCTAGGGAAATAGAGCAATGTGCCAGTTCTGGGCTCAGAGCTCTGAGTCCCAACTAGCAGCAAAACACACACATTCAACAAAGCACCTCCAGCGGCCAAGCAATCCACTGGCAGTGGACTTAGGCTCAGAACTGTCAGTTTCCACAGTCATCCTTAGGCGATGGAGCTTGCTCCTGCCACAGACGGTGGAGCCACTGACCACCATTCCCTCCACAGTCCAAATTCCCACCTGCTTAAACCTGTTGTGGAGGTCACAGCTGACCCTCCTTCTCTTTGTGACTGTCTCTTGTGACTGCCTCCTACCTACATACAGTAACAGGGTGTTCCCGGGCTCCCATTGTGATTGTTCCTTGTTTTCAAGACCCCTTCCCAAGATGACCAGGCTATAGTTGTCCAAGATTTGGGGAGCGACAGAATAAATTTCTTCTCCAATCCTAATCTGTCACACAGGAAAAGTCACTGTCACTCCAAGTCCCTCCAGTGGATTTAACCTTGCTAGAACTGTGAGTTTATACTGTGGCTACTACTTCCGGTCTGTTTACACCAGGGCTGCCTGGCTCACCTTGTAGATATGTCTGTGACTTCCTCTCCTTCACAGGATGCTGGGGTTGGGGTTGCAGGTTTGTTTCTTTTTTAACTTTTCTCTGGATAGTCTCTCTGTCTCTTCATGATTTTTATCTGTCCTGTCACTTCTATTGTGACTTCAGATGCTCTTCCAACCTTTCACTCTTCTGAATATAGTCTTTCCTTTATTGCACTGACTTTTATCATTGACAGACCCACAAAGAGGAACCTTCTAATCTGTCATTTTACCCTGGAACTCCCTGATGTCAAAAAATGTCTTTTTTTTACCCAGAGATTTTTTTCTTTTTGGACTGAATGCATATTTTATTTTCACAATTTATAATTTTACCTAACATTATTGTGTGTTGAGTCCAAAGTAGTGCCCTAAAGAATGAATTTAAAATAACTCCTTGGCAGCCTAAGCCCTGTGCTATCCCTTCCAATTCCCATTTTGCCAATACTTCATTGCCTTTAGAAAATTTCCAAACCACTTCCTTTCTGCCTGTCTCTACCTATTGCTCCTCTCTAGATTTATCCTTAGATATCTGATCACTGTTAAGCTGTCAACTTTGACTCCTGATATTTGCATTAATCCCAGTTTTGAGGCCTTATCATTTAGCCTACAAAAGAATTTTGAAATTTGGTTTCTCTTTTCATGTAACCATGGATCAGTATCCTAACTCAAGATCTGAAATATCAACCAAATACTATAATTTTCTACCTCACATTCCTAGAGTCAAAAAAGAGCAAACAGTTCTTTTGTGCCACTTCTACCCCTTGAGCAAATCTCTTTTATTCATGTAAATCATACTGTATTGAAATATCTGTCTATACACCTTCATTTGCCATTAATTATGAATTTCCTGAGGAAAGAAAAATATATTCAAACTTCTGGAAAACTAAGTTTGTAACTTTTAGTTTGTAGTGTGGGTTTTATTTTAGCCCCTTTTATAGACAAAAAAGAAGCAAAACAAGATAAAACATGAAATACACAGAACCTATTCTGATTTTCACCACAAGATGGAACCATAGTAATTCAGATTGTAACAGAAAAACACAAACCAAATCAAACAAAACCAAAAAACCTTGAAGCCAAGGCTATAATTTTCACTTCTTTCCAATTAAACAAATATTGAATAGGAATTTATCATGCATTGCTTGGGACAGAAGAAGAGATTTAATCTTTACGTGTCCCATATTCTCTCTCCTAAAATGAGAGAAAAAATATTTCTTGGGGAAATTTTTTGAGGAAAGAGCTGCATGATTTTACACAAAATAAATATTCAGTATATTTCAAAAGGGAAAAACATATTTTTTGCCTGCCTCACCGGAGAGATATTTGTAGAAGGTGCTTTATGCTTTTTAAAATTACTCTGAAATCTAAAAGTGAAAAGTCTAAAAACTTCCTCATAAAATGAGACCTTATTAGTTATCATCGACTTTGTTACCATAAGAAAATCCAGGAAAATTGAAAAAGCTACCTCTTCCAAAACTTTTTTTTTATTGGACATTTTTTAATGTAAACCTTAATGTGATTCATTCTGGCATGATTTTCATTGTGACATTTCCATATATGCATTTTGTTGTACATTACACACATAAGTTCTCCCTTACCCTCTTTTGCACTTCCTCCCCCACCCCAACCCCCCTACCAAAGACTTCTCTTCCATTACCATTAAATCTTTTAATGGTAATGGTAAATCTTTTTACCAAAAATCTTTTAATGGTAATATTTTTCTATATATCCTTAGGTTCCAATTATGTTTAAGATAGAAACTTTTTCTGTAGTGAACTTTCTTTTTACATTGTCAGTAGTATTACATTGAATTTTCTAGCCCATCTATACTAATACCATTATTTGGCATTATTGGTATTATTATAATTATTTCCAGGACTATTAAAGTTGGACTGTTCACCCTGAGGTCACCCCCTCCCCTATTCCTCATTCCTCGTTCCTCCTCTCCTATCTCTCCTCTGCCAGGATTTCCTCCTTTTGCTAGATCTCTCCCTCCTTCTTTTATGTTCCCCAAATTGTCCCTTCTCTGCTAGGTCTACTTTAGCTTTATTTATTTATTTATTTATTTATTTATTTATTATGTTCCAACCTCCGCATAGGATTTTTTCCTTCTTGTAATTTTGATTCAGCTCCCACATATAAGTGAGAACATGTGGTATTTCTCTTTCTGAGCTTGTGTTCATTCACTTAAAATAATTTTCTCCAAATCCATCCATTTTGTTGCAAATGGCATTATTTCATTTATTTGATTGCTGAGTAGTATTCCATTGTGTACATGTAGTATAGTTTTTTAATCCATTTTTCTGTTTGGTTCCATATCCTTGCTATTGTGAAAAGTGCTGGATTGAACATTGAGGTGCAGGCGTCTCTGTGGTATGATGACACATCTCCCTTGGGGTAAATTCCTAATAGTGTTATAGCTGGGTCATATGGTAGATCTATTTTTAATTTTTTAAAATACCTCCATATTGGTTGGACTACTTTACAACAACACCAGCAGTGTAAGTGTGTTCCCTTTTCTCTGCAACCTCGCCAGCATATGTTGTTATTTGTTTTATTGATCTTGGCCATTCTTACTGGTGTAATTTGTAATCTCAGAGTTGTTTTAATTTTCATTTCCCTAATAGCTAGGGATATTGAGCATTTTTTCATGTGTTTGAGAAGCCCATTTTCATGATTATTCTGGCATACAGTTTTCCACTGCTATAATTTGAGTCTGAAATGTCTCCAAAAGGTCCATGTGCTAAAGGCTTATTTCCCATCTTTGCACTATTATGATGTTGTAGAATATATAAAAGGTGGGAGCTTGTGGAATGTCCTCAGATTGTTGGATGTATGACATTAAAGAGAATAGTGAGAACCCATACCTTTCTTCTTTCTGCCTCTTTTGCTCCTTGGCTATGAGTTGGGTAGTTTTGCCCTGGCATGTGCTCTCCACCATTATGTGTTTCCTTGTCATAGTCCCATAAGCAACTGAGCCTATTGACTATACACTAAAACCTCCTTGACCATGAACCAAAATAATACTTTTCTCTTTATAAGTTGATTATCTTAGGTATTTTTATATCAAGAGAAAACTAACAGAGAGTATCAGTTTCCAGAAATGTAGTTGTTATTATACTTATGATGATGTGGACAAAGCTTTGAGATTGGTTTAAAGAAAGATATTGGAGGATCAAACTAGTTAAATTCTAGAATTCTATAAGTCTAACTTCATAGATAATTCAGATAGATGCTCAGAGGACTAGAATACTAATAATGATGTGGACAATAAAAACTATGCTGATGAGGTTGCAGATGGAAATGATGATTCTACTGTGAATTGGACTAAAGGCTATCCTCATTACACCATGGCAAACAGTTTGGATCCATGTTTTCCATGCTCTGATACTTTCTGGGAAACTGTGTTTAAAAGAGTTGGACTCAGTTATCTGAAAGGAAATTTCAAGACAGCACAGCATTTTGGCAGTGGCATGGGTTTTTATTGTTTGTTTTTAGCTACTTTTACTGTGATAATCACTAGCAAAAAGGAACAGAGCAGAAATACTTGGAAAACATGTAGGTTAGCCAGAAAGGAAGTGTATATAAAATGCCAGCCAAGGAGATTGCAGTTCTAGTTGCTAGTGCCATTATAAAGAAGCCAAGTGCACTGGGATAATAGGAAACATGCCTTGAAGGCTTCTCAGAAATCAGAAGGGTCATAACCATCACAATTTCAGAGATATGAACATGCAAATTTGTTTAAGAGACATTTCCAGGCAGAGTTGTTTAAAATGAGAGCCCTGGAGCACTATGCATGTTCAAAATTGTCTAGAGATTTATTTCCCTGGGTCCAGCCAGCAAAATGGTCAGAGGCTGCTACAGCCAAGATTCAGGTGGGCTCACACTGGTAGCAAAATTTGACATGCCTGACATGAGGATGTTTTTTTGCATGAATGCAGAATGTGAGAGTTATGTTGTCATGGAGATTTCCCCCGGGGTCTCAAAAAAATTCCTGAATAGCCATTCAGTGTGTGGCAAGGTGAGAGTCAAAATACTCCCTGACAAGATGATGTGTGCAGCTCTGAAAGCAAAGCCAAATCTGCAGTGGAGATCCCAAGAAGAAAGCAGTGGCAGCAAGGAAAGTACCTCCTGAGGGAAGCTGCAGAAAGCATGTATAACCTGCCCAAGAGAAAGATCATGTGAATTAAAACCAGAAAAGCCATAGGTGTGGGTTTTCCCAGCCCTTGGGAGCTTACCTTCCACCACAGCAAGCCCTGGATAGTGGACATGGAGATTTATAATTTAATATTTTCTCTGTTGTTATTTCATCTCATTTTGGGTATATTTGTTTTAACTTATGCATTTTTCCATTTTGGAATAGGAATAGGACCCTGTGCTTGTCACACCACTGTATGTAACTTTCTTTTTAATTTATACAAGAAATCACAGCTGAGTTAGCCTTAAATCTAAGAGGAAATGTGAGACTTGTAACTTTGAGAAATGTTGGAAGATTTAAAGTTTTGAGGGCTCTTAGGGATACATAGAATTTATTTTACATTGTGAGATGGACACAAACCTTTGGGAGGAAGAGACAGAATTAGTAATTTGGATTTGGAATGTCCCTCAAAAGTTCACATCTTGTTGTGTTCTGATCTATGCATAGGATTTTTCCTTCTTTTAATTCTTGATTCAGTTCCCACATATGAGTGAGAATATGTGGTATTTTTCTTTCTGGGCTTGTGATTGTTCACTTAAAATAATTTGTTCCAATTCCATCCATTTTGCTGCAAATGGCATTATTTCATTTTTTTATTGCTGAGTAATATTCCATTTTGTATATGTGCCATAGAATTTTATCCATTTTTCTGTTGATGGGCACTTTGGTTGATTCCATATCCTTGCTATTGTGGAAAGTGCTGCATTGAACATGGAGATGCAGGTGTCTCTGTGGTATGGTGACATATCTCCCTTTGAGTAAATTCCCAATAGTGTTATAGCTGGGTCATATGGTAGATCTATTTTTACTTTTTTAAGATCCCTCCATATTGATTTCCAAAGTGGTTGGACTAATTTACAACTCCTCCAGGAGTGTAAGAAAGTTCCTTTTTCTCTGCAACATCACCAGCATTTGTGGTTATTTGTTTTATGGATCTCGGCCATTCTTACTGGAGTAAGTTGGAATCTCAGAGTTGTTTTAATTTGCATTTCACTAATGGCTAGGGATATTAGGGATATTAAGCATTTTTTCATATGTTTCATGGCTTTATGGGCCTCTTCATTTGAAAACTATCTGTTCAGTTTCTTTGCCCATTGGGTTATTTGTTTACTTGGGTATGTTCTTCTTGATTTCTTTATAAATTGTGGTAAATAGACCTCTGTCCAATGTATAGGATGTGAAGATTTTTTCCCATTCTGTGGGGATTTTCTTGACTCTGTTATTTGTTTCCTTTGCTGTACAGAAGCTTTTTAATTTCATGTAATCCCATTTATCTATTCTTGTTGCAATTTCTTGAGCAATTGGAGTCCTATTAAGGAAATAATGTCCTATGCCAATACGTTGTAGCATATTGCCTATCCTATTTTGTATTAATTTTAAAGTTTCTGGTTTTATGTTGAGGTCTTTTATCCATTTTGAGTTAACTCTTGTGCATGTTGAGAGATGAGAATCTGTTTTAATTTTCTGCAAGTGGATATCCATGTTTCCCAGCTCCATTTATTGAAAAGACCATCTTTTTCCAATTTACTTGTTTTGCTCCTTTGTTGAAAATTAGGTGGCTATAGGTATGTTGAGGTATTTGTGGATCTTCTATTCTGTTCCACTAATCTTCAGGCCTATTTTTATTCCAGTACCAAGCTAAAGTTGACTTAGCAGAGAAGGGACAATTTGGAGTGTGCAAAAGAAGGGTGGAGGGATCTTGCAAAAGGAGGAAATACTGGGAGAGGAGAGGGGAGAGAGGAGGAACAAAGAGGAATGAGTAATGGGGAGGGGGGTGACCTCAGGGTGAACAGCCCAACTTTAATAGTTCTAGGAATGAGTATAATTACGCCAATAAGACCAAAGAATGGTAATAATATGAATGGGCTAGAAAATTCAGGTAATAGTACTGACAATGTAAAAAATAGTTTACTACAGAAAAAGTTTCGATTTAAACATAATTTGTATTCAAGAATATATAGAAAAATATTACCATAAAACATGCAAATAAAAGAGACATCTTTGGTGGGAGATGGGATGGGGGAAGAAGTGCACAAGAGGGTAAGGGGGGATTTGTCTGTGCAATGTACAACAAAATGCATATATGTAAATGTCACAATGAAATGCATGTCAGAATGTAACACATTAAGGTTTACATTAAAATTTTCTAATTAAAAAATGTTCACCTCTTAAAACATGTTTTTCAGGTTGGTGCTGTGGGGATATGGTAGAAATTCTATGAGGTAAAGCCTCATGAGATGTGTTCAGGTATTGAAAGTATGCCCTTATAGGGATTACTGTGACTCTGGCTTCTCATTTTTTCTCTGTCTTTTATTCCTTGACCATGAAATGAATTTTTTCTTTTCTGTGCATTTCTTAACATATATGCTGCATTTCCATAGGCCAAAAAGCAACAGGGCAAGCTGAAAGTGGAGTAAGACCACCAATACTATGAACTAAAATAAACCTTTTTTCTTAATAAGGTGATTATATCAATAATTTGTTCCAATGATGAAAAGTTGACTAACATAGCCACCCTAAAGTTTATCTGTTCTCTCAGTGGCCAGTCCTCTCAACCTGATGGCTCAACACTCTTAACAGGTGGTCAACACTTTATTGAGGACATGAAGGTGTACTACCTAGAACAGGCAAATTAATAGACATATGAAGTAGATTAGTGGTTACCAGGAGCTGGGAGTAGGTGGTGGTGGTGAAGCATTATTCATTAATAATTACCAGTTTCTGTTTGATGTGATGAAAAAGTTTTGGAAACAGGTAGTGATGCTGTTTTTGCCACATTGTGGAGGGAATTAATGCCAGTGAACTTTTAAAAAATGTCAAAATGGCAGAATGTGTGGGATACATACTTTATTTAAATAAAGAAACTTTTTCTGAACGTCAACAAAAATAAACATGAGCTTAGTTCATGTCTTTCTTACACACATTGTATTCAGTCATGTTTCATTTTCTCTTTCATGTTCATTTTACAGGTTATGTGGTTGTTGTTGTTGTTGTTGTTAGGTGTCGTCGAGTCGAGTCCGACTCACAGTGACCCTATGTACAGCAGATCGAAACATTTGCCGATCCTGTGCCAGGCAAATGATCTTATTTATGTTTAAACCCATTATTTCAGACACTGTGTCAATCCATCTGGTGGAGGGTTTTCCTCTTTTGCATTGACCTGCTACTCCCAAACATGATGTCCTTCTCCAGGGATTGATCTCTCCTGACTACATGTCCAAAATATGTAAGGTGCAGTCTGGCCATTCTTGCTTCCAAGGAGCACTCTGGTTGCACTTCTTCTAGGACAGATTTGTTGGTTCTTTTGGCAGTCCATGGTATATTCAATAGGCGTCTCCAGCACCACCATTCAAAAGCATCAATTCTTTTTCTGTCTACTTTGTTCAATGTCCAGCTTTCACAACCATATGATGCCACTGAAAATAACATGGCATGAGTCAGATGCACCTTCGTCTTCAATGTGACATCTTTGCTTTTCAATACTCTAAAGAGATCTTTTGCCACAACTTTTCCTAGAGCAATACGTCTTTTGATCTCTTGACTGCTGCTTCCACGGGTGTTGATTATAGAGCCAAGCAAAGCAAAATCTTGGACAACCTCAATCTTTTCTCCATTTATTGTGGAGTTGCATGCTGACCCAGTTGTAAAGATTTTTGTTTTGTCAATGTTTAGTCATAACCCATATTGAAGGCTACAAGAGGCTTCAGTCAGGTGGACTATCCATGAGAAGTATTATCCATGTTGCTCCTATGTAACTTAAAGAGCTGTCAACAATATGTGAGGTGGTACTGGGAGAAAAATCAGCCCATATCAAGAGAAGGTCAAGTTAACCCTGCAATCCTTCAATGGTTGTCTTTGCATTAGTGACAGACTACATGAGACCAGTCAATTTTTCCCGTTCTATTATTTCTATGGGCTGGGATTTAGCTCAGTTGGTAGAGCACTGTGCTGCAGCCTCTGAGGTCCCAAGTTCAATTCCCAGCACCGCAAAAATGGGAGAAGGGCCTGGCAATCCACTCCCAAGGCAATCCCGAAACAGTCAGCCATTGAAAACCCTATGAGGGTCGCTATGAGTCAGATACTGATTTGACAGCACCTAACAACAACATTATTTCTATTTCCCTTAGACACCAGCCAAAAGATAATACTCTATATATCTAAACCTTCTATACTCTTAAGTCCCTGTCACACTCCACACTCCACATCCTTGCCACAACTTTTTTCACTATTAGTTTTCATCCTTACCATTCTGCTGTTCCAGTGTGAACAAAGCTTCTACATATCTTTCAAAATTATCAGAGACTTACTTCTCCTCCTCTTGCTTTAAAACGCAATTTTCTCATACAATATATTGCATAATTCTCTATTGGTAGCTACGTTTTATTTCATCATTTATGACATAGGAGTGCAATACAGGGATAAAATTCTGCATTCATTTATACTTTATATTCTTCCATTTTGTGTGTTAGTCAACTTTTCATATTATAACATATTATAACAAATATGTGATATAAATCTACTTATGAAACAAGCTATTTTTTCAGTACTGTGGAGATGAATCCAGGGCCTTGTACATGCTAGGCAAATGCTCTACCACTAAGCTGTATCCTCAGAACCTTTGTATTTTTTGTTTTGAAACAGCATTTCACTAATTTATGTTGACTGCCTCTGGTCTCTAACACTTGATCCTGCTGCCTCAACCTCACTAGTTGCTGGGAATATAGGTGTGTAAAACAATGCTTGGCTAAAAAAGATTTATTTTGTTTCACAGGTTTTGAGATTTCAGTCAATGATTGTTTGACATGGTTGTTTTGGGCCTGTGGCAGCACATCATGGCGGGACAATGTGATAGATCAAAACCACTCACTTTCAGTGTCAGGAAGTGAAAAAGAGAAAGGAAGAAGGGGCTAGGGTCCCACTATTCTTGGCAAGGGCACATCCTCAATGATCTAAAGATCTCCCACTAGGCCCTACATCTTAGAAGTTCCATCTTTTTTCAATAGTACCATGGTTGAGACAAAATCTACCACATGGACCTTTAGGGGATACTTAAAATCCAAGCTACAGAGAAGGCATATCTTCTTTTAATGTTTATATTATTTGGTCATATCTTCTGTCTCATTTCCTAGTGACTTATTTGAAATGAGGAGGATAGAGTAAAGGGAAAAGTCAAAGATAAAATCATCTATTTACCTTATCTTAAGAGAATGATGTCATTATTTAGCTACTCACTTATTAGGACCTAAGTTAACATCTTATTTTCCCTTGCTTCCCTGGATTCAATCAGTTGCAACCTAATGTTTATTTTGCGACCAAGATTACATTTTGAAGCTATCAATTTTCACCATTTTTACTGGAAACTATAAATAACCATCATGCATTGCTTCTAATATAACAATGCTCTCAGTTGTTTTTGTACCTATTTTTAAAATCTCAACTTATCTTATCTACTTAACTCTTTATCTTCTGGATTTTTTCCTTCTCTTAACTCTACTGTTACTTTAGATTTATTTCACCTCATTCTTATGTTGTTTTCCTTATTGACAAAGCAACAATCATTTACTGATTATCATGTAGGCATTTTGATGGAAATAAACTTAGTATCTCTCTTTTGCTGCTTATCCAATAACTATGATGATATTTGGGGCTGGGATTTAGCTCAGTTGGTAGAGCTCTGCTCTGCAGTCTCTGAGGTCTCATGGTCAATTCCCAGCACCACAAAAATGGGAGAAGGACATGAGAATCCACTCCCGAGGCAATCCCAAAACAATCAGCCATGGAAAACCCTATGAGGGACATTATGAGTCGAACATGGCTTGACGGCACCTAAAAACAACAACAACAACAACAACAACAACAACAACGACAACATGATGATATTTTGTTATAAAATACTTTTAACCTTTCATTTTATTTATATTCTATTCATCAACTCATTTCTTTCAAATGTTAAATTTAGGTACATAACACCATGTTTATACCCAACATTTCTCATGAGGTTTATTTTTTGTCATTTTAAATCCATTCCTTAATTACTTACTTGGATATTCCC
This sequence comes from Pedetes capensis, assembly GCA_007922755.1. Classification (NCBI taxonomy): domain Eukaryota; kingdom Metazoa; phylum Chordata; class Mammalia; order Rodentia; family Pedetidae; genus Pedetes; species Pedetes capensis. The sequence continues at coordinate 23,845 of VMDO01028222.1, forward strand.
ACAGAAACTTCATGTATCTGATATACAAGCACAGCAGTATGTCATCTGAGGCAGTTTGATTTACTGACAAAATAAACAATGATTATTTTATAGACCAAAGATGATTTTAAAAGTTGGAATTACTTGTAAGACTTTATTATTAAGAACATTTTATTGATCTATAACTGATATACAAAAAACTTTACAAATTTAAATTCATACAACTTGATGAGTTTGAAGATAAGAATACATGCACGAAAGACTACCATAATCTATAACATAAACATCTATCCATCGCCTCCAAGAGGTTCTTCCTGCCCTCTTGATGATGATGATGATGATGATGATGATAAGAGGACAATATAAGATCTACTCTCTTAGCAAAATTTTGAGAATAGAATATACAC
>VMDO01028223.1:0-24225 GCA_007922755.1 Pedetes capensis
TAAAGCTATTCCTCAAAAAATCTGCCCATGAAAATTTATTTTACATTTTATTCTGCTATCTACTACCTTGTGAGTCATTAATATCCAAAGATAGTGTTTATTTTTCACACATTACTTTTCATTCAGAACTTCATTATCAGTAAAATTTATTTTAACTAGTTTGTAAAATTTCAGAACATAGAGAAGACAGAAAGAAGGCCTCAGGTAAATTTATACTGAAAGTTTCATTAGAATTAAATTTGCGTATAAAAAATTTCAGTCTGGAAAGGCTTAAAATGTTTTTTTCTTTTTTTTCAAAACATTGGTACAGTGATACTTGCCTAACTTCTTCCAAATGAGGTTCTGAATAAAAAAATAAAATGATTTCAGTGTGATAAAAACAAAAAGGCATTATTCATTCAATTGTAAAGACAATTTTTAAAATTCTATACTCTCGTTATTTTCTAAATCTTATTGGATAATATCCCTAAACTTGGAATGCATTTAGCTTATATTCCCAACTATTACATGTTTTTAAAAAATCAGAAAATCAGTGCTTCCTAGCTTAAAAGCTTTATTTTTATAGCAATACATACCTTAAAGAGAATGACGTTTTTTAAAGAGTGAATTCCCTAATTTCTAAATTTTGACTTCTATGATAGGAAGACACATCATATAAGGGATGTCCAGCTCTTTAGCTTAAGTAGGTCACATCAAGGAAAAAAGAGTTTTCTTTGACAGTACATAAATTATAAAATATAGTTAGTATATATGCATAATAAGAAGGTCATGAGGAAAATGTATATTGAAAAAACACATGATTTTAAAATATTTTGTAGAGCCATAATCCTGTTGTGTGCCAGCTACATGCACCCTGTAGGTCATAGACTGGATATGCCTGTTTTATGTCCTTTGCTTCATTCAATGTAGGTATTCATTGTTGTTAAACTATTCTTTAGAGTAGCTCCAGCTCCATATATGGGGCAGAGACCTTTTTTATTCCTTTATTAGTAAATGATCATTGACTTTTCCCATTATGCATTCTTTATGTCACTTCTGGCAACACTTTCATCAACCCACATGGTTTATTGGAGCCTTATGGCTAATATGTAGTAAAACTCAAATGCTTTTTTGGGTTATATTCCCCTATTTTTCCACTATACTCAGGGCATACACCTTTTATTCATGTGTTTCTCCTTCATTGACGTGCACATTATATTACTCTAATATGCAAAGTCTATGTCTCCTTCTCTTCTTTTTTCTTACTTTTATGACTATTTTCCCCTCCCACTGTTTCTTTCCTCCTTCTAGCACAATGGATTTCAAATATTTAAAGTCATAGTTTTTCAAAGGAATATGGGGCACAGTCACATTTATCATATTGTTAGCTGAATGTCCAATTAAGTTGTCATTGAACCTCAATGTACTTATCTTTAAAGTGAATAATAATATTGACTCAATGAAAATATGGCAAGAAAAATGTAACAGATTCCAGATATTCTGAAAGGTAAATAATCTTACCAAATTCCATTACATTATAACCTTGCTAAGCATTAATGTGACATTTTGACATAAATTTACTTGGAGATTTGCATTTTAACTTATTTTCTTTTTTAAAAATTTATCTAGTACATTTTTGTAGCAAAATATATTCAGACATCTTAATTTCCATGTTTTTTCTAAGATTTTTTTTCATCTTTTCTATGTTCCTTGTTAGTGTCTACTTCAACTGAGGATGTGTTCAAAACTCCAACAAAATATTTTATAATTCTTTTTCACAAAAATTGATTTAATAATGTATTAGTAATCAAAAATTTGACAATATATATTTGTAAGCCATCAAGATCATCAAGAGTATAGAAAAAATAATAAATGGCATCAGCATAGTTATTTTCATTACTTAAAATAGATGAAAACATTCTGATAATTTCTAATGTTTATAGTGATGTTATATAATTAATTATAAAAATTGCCCACTTGTAAATAATAGTCTGACATTTTGAACATATTTAAATTCATGTAAAATTGTGCCAATAGATATAAACTTTCAGGGTAGTGAAAGCAAACAACCTCTCTTGGAATTGTTGTTATAGGAAGATAGCCACCTTAGGTAAGGCTATGTCATTGCCTCCATATAAAGGCACATGTCTAGTGGCTAACTCTGATAGACTTTAACTATCTGATCACCATGTCTCAAGGTCCCATAGCACCAAAACTCCCTTTTGGACCAACTACCTCCTACATTGTAACAATATCCAAGTCTATTCTCCTTCCAAGTCCAATCCTGCTTCTTTTCTAAGAACATATCTCAATAGAGTACCTTGCTGTTAATATAAGATTCTCAGATTCAATTTTCTGGGGAAGCTGAAACAAGCTATTCTGAGGAAAAACAAAAATACAACATCTCTAAATATTTAAGGATTTACCACTATGCCTTATAAAATAACCAGTAACTAGCTATGGCAACTAACTAGTGAATTTCTGTTTTATGTACAATATTCAGGCAAATACTTCGACTACAATTCCAAGTCAGCTTGTGCCAGCAGCATGGCCTTTTGTGTTACTACAATTTCTCTAATTTCTTTATATGCATAATGTATTATTCATAGAAAAACTCATGATATAATAAACTAAATAATGTAATAAAGCACACTTACTGGCTTTACTAACAGGTTAAACATTCTGAGTAAGTCATGTTTTAGTAGAGGAACGCAGGATATATTCTCACTGTTTAATGATAGCTAGAAGTCATAGATTGGATTTGTAAAATTCGTTTCCTCAAAATATCATCTTATCTTCAAGGAAAAAATGAAATACAGAGACAAAAATGAGCTCCCTATTTATACTCCTCTACTCAACCAAACAATCCTTCCAACTGGTAGGTAGTTTAAAACAACGCTGCTTATCATGACACACCAGAACTAAGGTACATCTATGAATTTTAGTTTTAATGCTTATATAAATAACATAGTAAGGAAAGCTCATTGTTATGCTATCAACGTTCAGTTGTAATCTGTAATGTCAAAGACCACGTAGTTTTCTACATGTTATGAAATGCAGCACAAAACTAATAAGCAATGAGAACATCAAAAACGTGTAATAGGCACTATAATCTGATTGCTTACAAAACCCAATTTTTCTCAGAAGAAACAAAAAGTACATGTGAGCTCTTATGGTATTAATTCCTTAAGAAAAATCTTACTAAATAATAGCTTTTAGAAAGCTTCTGATTTTACATTTTTCTTTCACACTGTGTGATTCTACACTCTATTTCACAGAACAATGCTCCGATGAATGCTGTCATTCCCACAAATGGTATGGTGGCAGTCAGTGATGTTCAAAGGAAGCTGAATAATACATACGTATCTTATTTTAATGTGCCCCAAACCAGACCTTTTTGGTGTCAGTAACAAGGAAAGAATGTGACCATAAGGTGAAGCAAAGCTCATGCTGTGGGGTCCAACAGCATGAAACTGCATGCTTCATTAGTGATTCTCCTCCTAGCAGCTGGCCAATGGATCATGAAAATGAATCAGAAATATTAAGTCTTTTCTTTCCTTTTTTTTTTAACTTTCCGCATTCTCAGGCAATTATGGATAATTGGAATCATGTGCTAGTATCTCAACTCCCTGATTTTACCTTTATAGATTTCCATTCTAAAACCATGTGTCTTACACATGTATTGTTAGAGATAAATTTTTTTGAAGATCTTTGAGTATCATATAAAAACGGATGCCTTTTTAACATGCCTTTTTAACATGGAAAGAATCCTTCAATTTTTTGAAATAAGAAACATCATTCTTTTTACATAAATACACGTGTTATTTGTTTTTCTTAAATCAATAAGATGAAACTGAAAACCACAGGTAATATTTATCCTCATTTTACAGCTATACTGCAAGTCTGATCACAGATATTACAGAAGCAAAGAGAATAGAATTTTAAATTGACTACTTTGCTATCTTTAAGAGTCATTTACATTATACTATAAAATGCTGGTGATACAGGAGTTTAGATGCACAGCTACCCTTTCCATATCTTATTCTCCTAGTATGAAAAGAGTGCCTATCATAAAGAATAAAGAAAAAATATTTACAACAAAAACATGAATTACTCAATAAAATTAACAGGCACAATTAGGTGGAGCTCCACTTTAAGGGAAACATGTATTATTAACAGTAGCTCCTTTGTATCTTTCTCACATATGTCTGTCACTTTGCCACACTGTGGGGGCTTGCATGTAGCTGTGATGCTGAAAACTCTGCCACCAAGATTACAGATACACCAAGTTACCCATGGTGGACAGGTTTCAGCTGAGCTTCCAGACTAAGATAGACTAGGGACATGGATAAGTCTAACCCAATCCCAAATTATCTAGCCAGTGAAAATCCTAAGAATAGCAAGGAAATACTGATAGATATTGTACTGGAAAATCAGCCCTCCAGTTTGGAAGACACACAAAAGATGAATGGGAAGAGCTGCCTCCTCAAAATAGAGTCAACCTTAATGACAGGAATGGAGTAAATCCCCAGGGACCTTCATTTGCTGATGTGGCACAACTTGAAATGAGGAGGAACAATTGTAGAAATCCATTAATAACTGGAATGTGGAATGTATATAGTATAAACCTAGGAAAATTAGAAATCATGAAAAGGGAAATGAAGCACATAAACATCAACATTGTAGGTATCAGTGAGCTAACATGGGCCATTTTGAATCAGGTAATCATATGATTTACTATGCTGGGAATGAACTATTAAAGAGAAATGGAGTTGTATTCATTATCATAAAAGAAATATCAAGATCTGTCTGAAGTACAGTTCTGTCAGGGTTAGATATCCATATGTCCACAAGGAAGGGCAATTAATATAATTATAATTCAAATTTATGCACCCATCAGTAAGTCTACAAGTGAAGATAGGGAACATTTTTACCAGCATCTGCAATCTGAAATAGATTGAACAAGAAATCAGGATGTACAGATAATGACTGGTGACTAGAATGCAAAAGTTGGAGACAAAGAAGGATCACTACTTGAAATATGTCCATTGTGACAGAAATGATGCTAGAAATAGTATGATGGAATTTTGTCAGACCAATAACCTTTGTATTGTTGTATTTATATTTGTATTTTTTCAACAACATAAATGGCAACTATGCACATAGAATTCACCAGATGGAACATGGAGGAAACAAATTCCCTGTATTTGTGGAAAGAGATGATGTAAAAGTTCAATATCAAAAGTCACAAAAAGACTAAGTGCTGACTGTAGATCAGATTATCAACTGTTCATATGCAGATTCAAATTAAATCTGAAGAAAATTAGAACAAACTATACAAAAGCCAAGGCATGACTTTGAGTATATCTCACCTAAGCTCAAAGACCAACTCAAGAACATAATTGATTTATTAAACACTAATTATTGAAGAACAGTTGAATTGTGGCATGACTCAAAGGCAATCAAAAGGTTATTAACAAGATAGGAAACAAAGAAAAGTCCCAATTTCATGTCAAAGAGACTCTGAAACTTTTTCTTGAACATCAAGCAGGTAAAGTAAAAGGAAGACACTAAGAAGTTAAAGAATCAAACAGATTTCAAAAGGCAGCTGGAGAAGACAAAATCAAGTATAATGATGTATACAAAGAGCTGAAGATAGAAAACCAAAAGAGAAGAACTTGCTCTGCTTTTGTCAAGCTTAAGAATTAAAGAAAAAATTTCAAGCTTTGAGTGGCAATATGAAGGAATCTACTGGGAAAATATTAAACAACACAGGAAACATCAAAAGAAGATGGAAGAAATACACAGAGATATTATACCAATAATAATTGGTAGATGACCAAATATTTCAAGAGGATGCATATGATTAGGAGCCAATGGTACTGAAGGGCAAAGTGGAGGCTGCCTTGAAGGAAATAGTGAAGGACAAGGCTGTAGGAACTGATGGAATAAAAATAGAGATGTTTCAACAAACAGATTCAGTGCTGGAGGTGCTAATTTGTTTATGCCAATAGATTTGGAAAACAATTTCCCAGCTAACTGACTGGAAGAGGTCCATATTTGTGCTTATTCCTAAGAAACAGGATCCAATCGAATGTGGAAATTATTAAACAATATCATTGATATCACACACAAGTAAAACTTTGCTAAAGATCCATCAAAAGCACCTGAAACACTATATAGACAGGAAACTGACAGAAAATAAAGCCAGATTCAGGAGAGATGGTGGAACCAGGGACATCATTGCTGATGTCAGGTGGATATTGACCAAAAACAGAGAATACCAAAAAGATGCCTATCTATATTTCATTGAGTATGCAAAGACATTTGACTCTGTGGATCACAATAAATTATGTATAACATTGCAAAGGATGGGAATACCAAGAATTTAATTGTACTCATGAGGAATCTTTACATGCACCAGGAGACAGTCATTTGAATGGAACAAGGAATCACTACCTTGTTTAAAGTAGAGAAAGGTGTGCATCAAGGGTGTATATCCTTTCACTGCAAGTCTTCAATATCTATGCTGAGTGAATAATAGGAGAAGCTGGACTTTATGAAGACCATGGCATTACATTTGGAGGAAGTCTCATTAACAACCTGTGTTAGGCAGATGACACAACTCTGCTTGCTGAAAGTGAACAGAATTTGAAACATTTACTGACAAAGATCATAGAACACAGTTTTTACTATGGATTATGCCTCAATATCAACAAAACAAAAATCCCTACAATTGCATCTATATGTAGTTTCATGATAAATGGAGGAAAGTTTGAGTTTGTCCAAAATTTTGCTTTAGTCGGTTCTATAATCAACAGTCATGGAAACAGCAGTCAAGAAATCAAAAGAAACATTGCATTGGAAAGAGCTGTCTGCAAAAGACCTCTTTAAAGTGTTAAAATATAAATATATCACATTGAAGACAAAGGTGTGGCTGACTCATTACATGGTATTTTTAGTGGCATGATAATGTTGTGAAACCTGGACATTGAACAAGAAAGACAGGAGAGAAATTAATGCTTTTGAATTATGTTCCTAGAGAAAAATAGTGAATCTATCATGGGCTGCAGAAAGAACCAACAGATCTGTCCTAGAACAAGTGCAACCAGATTACTCCTTAGATGCAAGAATGGCAGACTGAATCTTATGTATTTCAGACATTTTGTCAGGAGGGACCAATCCCTGGAGAAGGACATCATGTTTGGGAGAGTGGCAGGTCAACAACAACAACAAAATAACATCTTCTACTTGATGGGTTGGCAAAGTAACTGCAACAAGGGGCTTAAACATAAAAATGATTGTGTTCCTGACAGTTTCAAGAATTGTTTGTACACAGGGCTGCTATGAATCCTACTTGACTCAAAGATACCTAGCACAAACAAGAAACTTTGTACGTTTATGTTTATGTTGTTGTTAGGTGCCTCCCATCAGTGTCCAACTCATAGTTGGATCCTATGTATAACAGACGAAACACTATTTTCAGTGTTTCTCTGCTATTCATATGATTATCAGTGGCTGATTTTTTTTTTTTTTTTTTTTAGGTGTGGTGTCCTGGGTCCTTCTCCCAAGCTTACAGCACCTGGTGTTCCCAGGTTGTTTCCCACCCAAGTACTAACCAGGCCAGACCCTGCTTAGCTTCTGAGATCTGATAGGATCAGACACCACAGCAGTATGGCTGTAGGCATATCTTTATGTACTGGGTCATATCAAAACTTATTCTATCAACAGTGTTAACTAAATTAATTAACAACTTACCTTATTGAAAGTTAAAGTTTTAGTCCTATTTATTCCATGAGGGTGTCTTTTGTGCTATATGAGCACAAATTAACATGTTGGTATTCTCTGTCAGTTGGATGGTTTTAACAAATGCTAAAAAAGTACATTGGAAACCAAAACAGCACACCAAATCAATTATGCAATTAGCATATTACATGTTACGTAGAAGTTATTCATATAAAATACCTAGAATTGTTAAAAGTTAATAAAATCCTTACTATTTCATTTCTGTATTTACTTGAGCACGACAATACTTTTTGAACATAAAAACACATCAAAAATAAAATCATATATTTTCAAATAGCTTGGAAAATACAATAGAAAGTAAGCAGGATTGTTACTTATTAGTCCAAAACATTTGATAGTTTTATGCCTAGTGTAAAGAGTCATGTGATTTTCTGTCCAGCAGACTCATGGCAACATTCCATAAGCTAATCATATTATACTGTGAATTTCCACCATCATTTCACCTGAATAAGTATGAACTATCTCTCATTTCTGTAAGCATTAACCTTTTTATCTAGAAAATTTTCTCAGGTTAATTATATAAGACCTGATTTTTGTCATTGAAAATGCACTGAAATTTCGCAAATCATGAAAGGTAGTACAAACCAGATGAAATCTATTAATAATCCTTCACAAACTCCTTCCCCTCTTGCCAAGTTTTTCAGCCCTTTCCTATTTTATACAAACATCATAAAATATTTCATGTACTATTTCCCTGCCTTTTATTGTAAAACACCTCTTGTCAAGTCAACAGTGACTGTCATTATGCCAAATCTAAAGGGCATATATCTTCTTCCATCTCACTTGACTTATGGAACTGGCTACATTTCCCTTCATGAAACATGTTTATTTCTTATCTACTGTAACATTCAGTTGATAGAATGATGTTCTGAACTTTCTGAGGATCCAGGTTCAATCCTCAGCACTGCAGAAATATGAGAAGATTGTTGCAGTCCACTACCAAAACAATCCTGAAACAATTAGCCTTTAGGTTTAGAAACAATTAGCCTCTAGGTTTAGAAACCCTATGAGGGTTTCTAAGAGTTGGAACCAAGTTGATGGCAGCTAACAACAACAACAACAACACGACACTATAATCTTTCAGCTAATTTCATATTTCACAGGCTTTTTTTCTCAGTTGCATGTGCTGCCTCCAGATTATAGGTATAGAGATAGCTAGTTTGATTTTTCACCAAACCATTAATCTTTACTTATTAGTCTTTGCTCTCAAGCTTCCATGACTTGACACATGACTCTAATATCTATCTAGAAGAAAATAATTTCAAATTTATATCTTACAAAGAAGAGCACCTTGAATTCCAGATTCATATATCTGTCTACTTGATATCTCATGGGAGAGGGATGTGGCAATCCACTCCTGAGGCAATCCCGAAAAAAATTAATCTTTGAAAACCCCATGAGGGTTGTTATGAGTTGGACACAACTTGACAGCACCTAACAACAACAATTTGACATCTCCAGTTGTTGTCACATGTATTTCTTACATGTAACAACACATTTAAATTGTTGACTTTTATTGTAAAAGAATGCTGTTCTTTCTTCAAAATGTAACAGCTTAATTAGTGGTTTAGAAACATCAACTAATCCTTTTTTCTAATTTCGGTGCATTTATTTTAAAGAATTATCAGTTCCTCTTTCAAAATATAAACTCTATGTACTGAATGAGTCCCTATTTTTACTGAAGACATTTCTCAAAACATTGTTTAATATTTTCTAAACTAAAGCAATAGCATTCTGACTTCTCTGGTTTCTCTATTGCTTCTCTATAAGCAAATTTATTCACCACAGGAAAACATTATAGCAACCCTGATTAATATATGCCAATGACCTTTCCTATAGTAAGAATAAATGCTAGGCATATTTTGTTGTTGTTAGGTGCCGTCAGATCGGTATCCAACTCATAGCGACCCGCTGTACAACAGGGGAAACACTATTGTCAGTGCTGCTCTGCTGCTCATAGGGTTTTCAATGGCAGATTGATTTTTGGGAGGGGGTTGCCAGGTCCTTCTCCCAAGCCTACAGCTTCTGGTGTTCCCAGGCGGTCTCCCATCCAGGTACTAATCAGGCCTGACCCTGCTTAGCTTCTGAGATCTGAAGGGATCAGATACCACAGGGCTACAGCTGCAGGCCTACGCATATTTATAAGCTTTCAATGTCTTACATTATCTGACCTCTTTGTTTTCTTATATTTTGACAAAACCTCTGCATTTAAAAAAAATATTTGTTTATTTATTTATTTATTCTGTATCAAAGGTTTCATCCAGAGATTTATGCAAACTAGATAATCAGTCTACCACTGAGCTTCACTCCTAGCCCTATTATTATTACTATCATTATTATTATTATTATTATTATTATTATTATTATTATTATTATTATTTTGTGACAGGGTTTTGTTAAGTTGTGCAGGCTGCCTCTGGCCTCAAGTTGCTATCCTTGTGCCTCAGCCCCATGCATAGCTATACAGGCTCCCAGCCCTGCACGGTTATTATTCTCCAAACACATTTCTCTGATGCTTGAGCATTTCAAGCTCATTCTTCCTTTCCAATGTGAGAACCTCCAGGTCCTCTGCCCAGTATCCTTTTAGTATATTTCTTTATGTGACAGACCGTTGTCATTCAAAACCCAGTTCAAATATTCCTTTTTCTAACACTATTACATTCACTCATTTTATTCTGCTTACTATGCCACAATGACTTGAATTTTTCATTTTGCATCCCTTTTTCCATTTTTAAAATATTTTCTGTCTTCAGCATTCTTATCTAAACATTATCCCAATGGGGACTTTCTCTTATTCTCATCTCTATCCTATAGGAAATATCAGATTAATAAGACACGTACAATAAAAATTTAATTTTCAGCTGGATAAATGAATTGCTGTATTATTTATTTTCTTATAGAAACAGAAAACCACCAAACAAGGGCTAGCAGTCCAACATATTAACCCCTGTTGTATTAATGGCTGTCTTTCCTCTCAGAAATGTGTGCATATCTTTTAAATTTTCCATGCCCTAATTTCCCTGAGGGATTTGGCTTAGTTATCTCTATGTACCTATCCTGAGATTCTATTTCTATGATTTAAATGTGTAAACTATGCTGTGTTTATTTTGTGTTTGAGTTCATGTATTTCCCTTAGATTTGAGATAAAGCAAGCAGTTTGATCTTAAGTCTAGACCTAGGTAAGAGAGGAGTGCAGTGCTCATGGCTTTCATTCTGTTTTTTTCTTTTCAATCAGCTTACTCTATTTCTGCGGTTTTCTACATAGGCTGATGCTTAAATTTATTCCTGTTATAATTCTGAAGTTATTTTTGTCTTTGCATTTTAGAAAATTCTCAATAGTGCCTTTCTCCAATACTCTCTCTCTCTCTCAAAAATTTCAAATAACATTTCAAGTGTTTTACTTAAAAATGTAAATGATAACATACTTTAATTATCGACAGAAGAAAAAATTCATCTGATGAAGAGATGAATGTGTCTAATATAAAAACTTTCCTACACTGAGCCCTTCTAGTTCTCAAGCAATGAATCCACTGCTTTGCAAAACTGAGTATTTCATTCGCCATGCAGAATTTATTTTTGAATCCACATCTTTGTAGAAAAAAAAAATCTTACCAAAAAAAAAAAATAGAAACTCTTTTGTTTATTCAAGTCTGTACATCAAATATGTTTTGTCCCTTTTCCAATCTGATTCATTTTTAGTGAGTACATTACTGTGTGGGCTCAGTGTGGGGCAGGGGGGGAAGGGCAATGAAGAATTTTGTGATGTTGCTCTACTACAAATATCTGATTTGTCAGAATCTTGTTACAAACATGTTTAATTAAAAGTTAGAGAATCAAGAAGGCTTTTCAGAGCAAAAGTTTCTTTAGGTCAACTATGATTCACTAGCAATAAACACTTCACGTCATGTCTGCAATCATTATCAAAAGACTTGATTTGTACACATGAATGGAAGCTTCTTTTGGTTTTCCAGTTGCCAATTCAGTCATCTTCAGTTCCAGATGTTAATCACCATCATATAGCATCAGATTAAGAAATGGAAAAATATCCTCATTTACTGTCTGAGGAGGAATATGTGTATAACCTACAGAGATAGAAATTGCATACTAATAGGGACAAATTTTATTTTATATCTGTATAGTCTACTTCTACAGGGTACAAATTTCCTTAAAAATATATGATTTATGAGCTCTTAAAAGTATATAACAGACTTGACTCATAATTTATTTTGCATTATATTTGACTTTTTAAATAATCTCACACATTTTGTAAATGATCATGGTAAGAAGGAAATAATACTTAGACAAACATGAACTAATTCTTTCTTCCAAGGCAAACTACTGAGTTTTCTGCTGATTATAGATGTAAAAGTACCCCTCAAATTTTTCTCTATGATAACATATCTATATCTATATCTATATATCTATATATAGAGATAGATAGATATAGCATATACAGTTAACCTGCTTTATTGTTAACTGCTTAATTATAAGGGTGCCAAAAATTTATACACACTTTAAAAAATGTTATCTGTGCCATTACTTTTCAAAATTGAATTACAGTAGGAACAAGTAGATAACATTGATGTGCAAGCATGACAAGAGTTAGTAGAAGCAGCACAAAAAGTTCTTAAAACAGGAAAATGGAAAAGTTTTGTCCCAAGATGTGTAAACTTTTTTTTGGCACCCTTTTTATATAATATGTATGCTTACAATAGGAACTTCTTTCTTCTGTTTAATATATTTTACTTATATATCATTACTCATAGTTAAAATATCAAAAAATTTAAAATGGTACTGAAGGAAGAAGTGGAAGCCACCTTGAAAGCATTGACAAGCATAGGCTCCAGGCATTGACGAAATACCAATAGAGATGTTTCAACAAACAGATGCAGCACTGGAGGTACTCACTTGTTTAGGCCATGAGATTTGGAAAACAGCTACCTGGCCAAGTGACGAAGAAATCCATGTTTGTGCCTATTCTCAAGAAAAGGGATTCAACTGACTGTGGAAATTATTGAACAATACCATTAATATCACACACAAGTAAAATTTTGCTAAAGATCTTTCAAAAGTGTCTGCAGGAGTATATAGACAGGGAACTGATGGAAAATCAAGTTGGAGTTAGAAGAGGGTGTAGAACCAGGGACATAATTATTGATGTCAGAGGGGTTTTGGCTGAAAGCAGAGAATACTAGAGATACATTTATTGATTATGCAAAGGCTTTTGACTATGTGGATGACAAGAAATTATGGACAACATTGTGAAGAATGGGAATACCAGAACAGTTAATTAGGAAGTATGGAATGGAATAAACCTATTTTCAAGAATGTCTGTGTACCCACATCTAGTTTAAACACAAATAAATATAACACTATTACAGCTGAAGTCATCTGTGTACCCCTTATCTATTGTGTACACTCTTTTTGATAGAGATAACCATCATCTTGAACTTGATGTGTCTTATTCCATGTACTTCTCAATGTTTTGCAACATACCTAATTAAATTTTACTCAAATGTAGTACTGCTTTGTGTATTTTTAAATACTAAAGAATTAATATAGTTTATTTTTTCTTTCCCTCAGGTGTCAGCCACCTTTTTGTGCTGTGGGGGCTTGCTTGTTTCTGTGATGATAAAAGTTAGGCCACTGGTATCTCAGATTTCATCAGGCCCACCCATAGTGTGCAGGTTTCAGCAGAGCTTTCAGACTATGGCAGACTAGGGAGATGGACATAGCTAACTTATTCCTGAAATAATTAGCCATTGAAAACCCTGTGAATAGAGGAGATGCACTGTCCATAGTAGTGCCAGAAAATGAGCCCCCATGTTTGTAAGGTATTCAAAAGAGGATGTGGGAAAGTTGCCTCCTCAAAGAAGAGTCCACCTTAATGATGAGAATGGAATAAAGTCCCTGGGACCTTCATTTACTGAGGTGTTTTTGTTGTTAGGTGCCATTGAATTGGGTCTGACTCAGAGCAACCTTTTGTAGAACAGACAAAACACTGCCTGATATTGTGTCATGTCTGGTTCAATTGTCAGCCTTTCTCTGCTATTCATAAGGTTTTCAATGGTTGATTGTTTCTAGGAGTTGGTTGCCAGGTCGTTCTCCCATTGTTGATGTGGGACAATTCAAAATAAGAGGAAACACATGTCTGCTACAATGGGATCAAACATAAAAAGATCACGTGCATGGCGCAGTGTCTGATAGTGTTTTGTTCTGTTGTACATGGGGTCACTGTGAGTCAGACCAGACTCAATGGTACCTAACAAAAACAACAACAACAATTGGTTGTTTGGGAAAATTTTTGTTGCTCATACCATGTTTAGAATTTTAACTGATATGATCTAATTCATTTATATTTACCCATGCACAGTTCTTCATTTTCTATTTTATTGTTGATGGACATTGCTTTTTAATATGCAGATTTTAAAGTTATAGCCTGACTTATTTATTAAATATTCTTTAAGTTCTTCTTTAAGGAAATAAGAATTTCCTTCAATTATATGCTACTAGTTAAACTGCTGGATTATAGACTAGAAACATTCACTTTGTAGCATATTACAAATATTTCTCGTAATTAAAATTATTTATAAAATAATAACTTTATAAAATATTAATTTCTTAAAATTTTATTTTTCCATATAAAGTTAAAATTATTTTCTATTCCAAAATTTTGAAATATATTAATCCATTATGTTTATGAATTAGATTTTTTGTAATAACTAACTTTGATATTAAATTTTCCAGGAATATTATTTATTCTTCAATATTTTGGATTTTATCATGCCCTAATAGTGTTAATGGCAGGCTGGGATTTAGCTTAGTTGGTAGAGCACCACTCTGCAGTCTCTGAGGTCCCAAGTTCGATTCCCAGCACCGCAAAAATGGGAGAAGGACGTGGCAACCCACTCCCAAGGCAATCCCTAAAACAATATGCCATTGAAAACTCTATGAAGGTCACTATGAGTGGGACACCACTCCACGGCACCTAACAACAGCAACAATAGTATTAACATGGTTGAATTTTATATGGCCCATCAGTTTTTGTGAATTGTACTTCTAAATAATTTTATGGATTTCAATGACTGTTTTGTAAAAGATTGTTAAGTTAATTACTCTTTTAGATATCTGTGCTTCCTACATATCATTTTGCTCTAATTTTAAGTTTTTAAGATGTATCCCTTTGGCCTTTCATGATACAAAATTTCTCCATTGTCAGTGATCTTTGTTCTATTTTTATTTTGTTGAGGAATTGCAGTAGTGTTCTTCATGGTGACTATACTTATTACATTCTCACCAAAAGTGTGTGAGAGTTCCTTTATCTTCAAATTCCTTAATGAAGTAGGAAAACTATCATTTGAAGTTTCTCAAAGTGTAACTCAAAGTCGATTTTCAGCTGGGCATGGTGGCTCATACTTACCATTTCAGCCTTCAGAAGGCTGAGGTAGGAGCATGATTAGTTACAGGCTAGCCTGGGCTACACAGGATGACTAATAAAAAAGAAAGGAAAGGAAGGGAAAGGAAAGGAAAGAGATTTTCTGTAAACGTTCAAATTTCATATCCCTTTAATCCCATATAAGATTTTCAATAGAATTATGTTTCACCAAAATATTGCACTTTGGTTGAACTTACTCTTTACATGCACAAATTCACAATAAGGTTATCCTCCAGCTTCTCTAGTCTACAGCTAAATCATCAATTCCTAGAATTCTGCATGGCTATTTGAACATAAACAATAAGATTTCATTGCATTAATGAATTAAATATTCATGGTGCTGATTGTTTGCTTTCTGTCTGTAAAGGCAAATTTTTTTCTACAGGTTAAGAAATTTGGCTACTTTGTCGGTATTATCATTCTTTTAACTCTGATCATTGTTTTGTTGTCTGACATTTCAGAAATCTTGATACATACATGTGTTACCTTTAATATGTACTCTATATTTCTTTTTTATTTTTCTGTGGATTCATTTTTATGATTTTCATGCTGTTTTTAGACTTCTCAAAATAAAATTTCAATATCCAGTGAAGAAGAATATTTCTTTAATTCTTCTATCATAGATACAGTAGTAAATTTTTAGCTAATGTACAAAGTAATGGATTTTACTATGCCATTTCCATACATACATAACATACACATTGCTAATTTTCTCTTTTTCTCTTCTTTCTTTTCTTCTCTTTCTTTCTTTCTTTCTTTCTTTCTTTCTTTCTTTCTTTCCTCCTTTCTTTCTTTCTTTCTTTGTTCTTTTCTTTTTTTTGTGGTACTGGGGGTTGAACCCAGGGCCTTGTGCTTGTATGCTTTGCAAGTGCTGTACCACTGAGCTGCACCCCCAGCCCATTTTTTTAAGTTTTTGATACAAGGTCTTGCTAAATTATGCAAACTGCCTCTGGTCTCGAACTTGCGATCCTCCTGCCTCTGCCTACCAAGTCGCTGGGATTACAGGCATGTGCCATCATGCCTGGCTCACGTGGCTCATTTTCAACTCCCATTGCCTTCTTATGTCCCCCTTTTTCCTCCTGTTGATCTTCTTCTCCATATATAGTCCTCTCTGCTTGCAAATTTATAAAAAATATCCAAAACATTTCTGAAAATTATGTTTGCTTCCGGGAAAACAAGTAAACAAATAAAACTTAGTTCTCTACTTACAAATATTTAAGAGTTTGTGTTCTCAATGTGTTAATTTTCTTGTCTTTTGACATTAGAAGTATCTTCATAGTAGCTGTATCTTACTTTCTTTGAGTTTACCTGTAATCTGTGGTTCTTCCTGCCTTCCTGCCTTCCTCTTCTCTTTCTTTCTCTTTCCCTCCCTCCCTCTGTTTCTTCCTTCCTTCCTTCCTTTCTTTCTTTCTTTCTTTTTCTTTCTTTCCTTTCTTCCTTCTATCTTTCTTTTTCTTCCTCTCCTTCCTTTCTTTCTTCTTTCTTTCTTTCTTTTTTTCTTTTTTCTTTCTCTTTCTTTCCTCTTTCCTTTCTTTTTCTTCTTTCTTTTTTTTCCTAGCTAAAAACAATTCTCTTCTTGTCAAACATGATGTGATCACAACAGAAAAAGTGGTTTATACTTTCTTCCTCAGGCACAATCCCCTGGTGAAAGAGTGAAATGAGACATGTTTTCCAGGAAGTGATTGAAGTTTACTAAGTTGTTGCAGTCTATGAATTATGGAACTTTATGGAATTCACAGTGTCTTATGTTGGGAACTATGGGAGAAGGATGTGGCAATCCACTCCCAAGACAACCCCAAAACAATCAGGCACTGAAAACCCTATAAGGGTTGCTAAGAGCCAGACATGACTCCAGGGCACCTAACAACAAGAACATGGTAGGAACTTCTGTTTTCTCAGGAATTATTAACACTGAACATGAGGGTGAGGTAGCTGTACATGAGGGTTAGGTGGCTTGTGTGAGAGTGGAAATAGGAATGGAAATAGGAAATTCAAAGGTAAACTGTGATTGTCAACTTTGCATTCATTTTCCATTCTAGAACTTAATAAACATTAAGCAAACAAAAATAATTCAAAATGATGAATTTCTTGGAAATGATGTTAATGCTTCATTAACTTATGTGTTGGATTTTTAGATGTTAATTTTTGGTCTAGTTACACTTGATTAACTATAATTTTTGTTTGTTTGTTTTTTATGGTACTGGGGACTGAACTGAGGGCCTCATGCTTGCATGCTCTGCAAGTGCTGGACCACTGAGCTGCATTCCCCCAGCCCATTTTTTTACTTTTTTTTGAGACAGGGTCTCCCTAAATAATGCAGACTGCCTCTGGTCTCAAACTTGTGATCCTCCTGCCTCCACCTCCTGAACCACTGGGATTATAGGCCTGAGCCACCACGCCCTGTTGATTAACTATAATTTTAATACAGTTAGCTTTCCTAAATCTTGACACATCAAGATCAATTGTTATCCTATTTACTGCCCTCTTACCTACACTTACCTTCCCTCTCCACTTCTACTGGTCCCTTTTGTGTTCCACCTTCAATCCTCATGGTTTTTGTTTGTTTATTTTTAAATTCCACATCTGACACAAAACATAAACATGTGATACTTGTCTTTCTGATTTGGGCTAATGTCAATTAATAAATTCATCTCAGTTCTATTCATTTTCCTTCAAATGACATGATTTTGTTTTTCTTAATGGTTGAACAATACTCATGTGCATATATATTTCATGTTTTCATTATCCATGCATATGATGATGACCACCTATACAGATTTCATGACTTGGCTATTGCAAATAGTGCTGTAAAACATGCATGGAAATATCATAATGAAGCCTACTATTTTGTATAATTAATACACACTAATAAAAATCAAATTGAGTTTTTAAAATGATGTATTGGTACACAGCAGAAAGGATTTCCAGGATATTAAACACTGATGAAAGAAATATCAAGTGTTACTGTGATCCTGAAGGTATACACAGGAATACATACTCTATAATATAAACCTATATATATGTATGTATACATACATAAAGTCAGTGTGTGTGTGTGTGTATATATATATATATATATATATATATATATATATATATATGTATGTATATGTGTGTATTGCCTGCAGCTGTAGCCCTGTGGCATCCGATCCCATCAGATCTTGGAAGCTAAGCAGGGTCTGGCCTGGTTAGTACCTGGATGGGAGACCGCCTGGGAACACCAGAAGCTGTAGGCTTGGGAGAGGGACCTGGCAACCCCCTCCCAAAAATCAACCTGCCATTGAAAACCCTATGAACAGCAGAGAAGCACTGACAATAGTGTTTCCCCTGTTGTGCAGAGGGTCGCTATGAGTTGGATACCGATTTGACGGCACCTAACAACAACAACAATATGTGCGTATTAATATATAATCTGTTTGTGTATATGTGTGTATATCAGCTTAGGACCACAGGGTAAAAGAATAAGAGCTATGCATGACTTTATATGATTCAAACTTCAATCTATAATATTGATATAATAAATGATACAGAATCAATATGACCTACTCATTTGAAAATAAAAAAATGAACATCTCTTATGGAAAAAATACATAATATATCTGATTTTCCTATTGTCCTTCTTGTCAAGCATTACATTTTCTTTCACATTTTACTGTTAGACAAACCAGAGTAATTAATACTACATATTTATTCTTACTTCATTAGTGACATTTACACCTGCACTATTATAAAAATGTGCTAATGATTTTTTATGATTTTTATAGCCTTACTTATCGCCACTCATGTCATTCACATTAAACAAAGACAGAAACTAATAAAAGCCAAGTATTGGATAATATTTATCCTTGTCCCTGGTGTGATAACAGCTTTAATGAAAAGAGGAACTAAAACTTAGGAAGAAGTAATTACTCCAATCACATTTACCTCACAATGCAGATGGAGTATAATACAATAAGTTTTTAGGCTATGGCCTTCATGTATGCACATCACAATGAAAAATACACTGAGCTGTCACTAAGCATTAGTCAAGCTGAACAAATGGGTTTTTAATTTGTGCTAGAAAACACAGTAAATCCACTGTCCCTGATCTTACATGGAAGGACATTACAAAGACACATAAACATTTAAATCATTTAAAATATTGGAATCAAAGAAATTTCGGATAGTGGAGATTTATTTAACATGAACTAGTATAATAAGTCAATGTATCAATCAATAAGAATACTTTGTTTTGGAAATCCATGCTCAAAAAGGGATATTGCAAAAGAGGTACAAATTGAATGCATTATCAATATGCCTAAAAAGAGGCTTTCAGTGCTAAAGCAGATTAATGATTTAGATTAAAAGACAAAGCTGAAATGTGGGATAGATAAGACCATATAGTTGAAAATCAGGGATGACATATTACAACAATCATTAATCTGATGAATCTGATTGAGGACAGCCAGAAAAATATGTCAAGTACTTCTAGCATATGGACCTATCCTGTTTGTGACAACTATCTGTAAATCAATGATGCATGATCAAGAGCTTTATGAAAAAGTAAATGGAATGAAAGGGTTGAAATTGGAGCTGTTTTAAAATAATATCATAGTTTTAGCACACATTTAACATATTATGCTGTAATATGTTCTTCAGACAGAAAAATGTGTGGCTTGCAAAGGCAAAGTGAAGATATTTGAGTAAAAGTTCAACTTTGCCTTAATCTTAGGTTATGTAAAAATGCACATTGATACAAATACAATATGCAATCCTATAAATGTATTATCAATATGGGTGAGACGCCATGACAAGTATTCTACATGTGCTGTCAGACATTGGGATAAGAATTATTATTTCCACCTGCAGATAAGGAACTCGGGTCCAGTTGAATTGCTCATTAAGTGTCATGAAGCAATTTTATCCAGATTTTCTGACTTCAGGCTCAATGATCTTTGACTTATTCCACAATTACTTTCTGTTATGGAACAAATTGCGACTATCCAAAATTTAAGAATAATACCCCAACCCTCAGTACCAGAGAGCAGGTGTTTTACGAGGTTACTAAGTTAAAATGAGGCTATTAAGGGGAAACCAATTCAATCAGATACCTGTCCTTATAAGAAAAAAAGGAAATTTGTACATACAAAGAGATGACAGGGATGTGCACACAGAAGGAAGACCATATGAGGACACATCAGGAAGATAATCATCTGCAAGTTATTGAGAGATGCTTCAGAGTGAACCCTCTCTGATCTTGGATTTCCAGCCTCCAGAACTGTTAGCAGTATATTTCTATTGTTTATGCCACTCAGTTTGTTGTACTGGTATGGCAGACACAACAAACTAATGTATTTTCTGACCTAGGAATTTTTTTAATCTTAAATATTATACCTTGCTTTTTTATGCTCATATAATTTCCATTTTCAGTGTCAAGAAAACTAATTTTGAAATACAACAGATTTAGATAGTCTGTCAGCTCAAAATTATTTCTACTCTTGAACAAATAACTTTCCTTTCTAAGCTTCTGGTTTTATCATTTAAAAACATAAGTAATAGATGTGCACAGCTTTGAGACAGAGATACATACACTTATTCATACCGATACACATCTCTTTCCAAGTAAGAATGGTGCTGCAAACATGACACAGTCAATGCTTGTTGCCCTTATTTTCTTGAGTATGACAGATCTTCAGTCACAAAATGATATTTAAAAGGCATGATTTTAGGAAAGGCTGTACGCAAGTGTATTTCTGTTCATCTTTCAGGATGAAAATCCTGTGCATGACCCTGATGCTATGGTATTGGGGCATATAGATATGGGTAAGGGACCTAGATAAAGATAGATTTCACATTATTAGTATTCATATACCATGTACTTTTGAATCTAATCCTCACCCTTTCAACAATATTAGAGAGCTACAAAGTTAGATTTGGACTAGAATCACATGCACATTGGATTCGAGTTAAGAGGACCTGGATGTCTCATGTAGACCCACACTGGATTCTAATCTGCTTGTGGTTCAGAGCCCTCTAAAATTACTACAGGGCTGGGTTTTAGCTCAGTTGTTACAGTGCTGTTCTGCACTGTCTGAGGCCACAGGTTCAATCTTCAGCACCACAAAAATGGGAGATGGATGTGGCAATCCATTCCAGAAACAATCCTCAAACAATCAGCCATTGAAAACTCTGTAAGGGTCACTACGAGTTGGACCTGACTATCGAGGCACCTAACTACAACAACAAAATTTTTCAAGGTTGTGGATGAGATATTTATATATTTATATATAAAATCTCCAGCCCAAGCCTTTAGAATCCAAAAGTATGTTGTCATTTCTTATCTATTTCTCCCAATAACTTCATGCTAGTGGGTTGGGCTGGAATGTCTTTTTTATCTGGAAATTAAGCCTGCCCCATTCAGTCTCACCCTAGCAGTGTGGCTGCTCTTGCTCTCTCTTGCATTATTTTACTCTACTACTATGAAAGTTAATTCTTTCTGTCACAGTATAATAGTATAAAATAATATCCTTGGGATATTGTTCATTACCAATTCATCTGCAATGATGAATTTAGTACTCTTTCCTCATACTGGATAAGACTTCCAAAGTATAAAACAAATTGGAATTCCAATGTTTTCCTTCAATCTTAAAATATTTTGTGTTAGGAAGTAGGTAGAATATAGAGGAAAATGGATGACTACAACTACCCCAAAGCTTTGCCTAAGAACAGAATCTCCACCAGAAGAGTGGAAGGATTAAGTGAAAGAAAATAGACTTAATAATAAAGGCAGAAAAGTTCCTAAAACAGAAAGTAAACAAATGACATATAAACTAAAAAATAAATACAAGAAATATAAAAAAAATAGGCTGCTCAGTATAAGGATTTTAGTTTATACTTTAATTTTAAGATTCTAACTTCTATATATTTTTGGAACTTAATAGTCACAAGATATTTCAATTTAAAATCTTTGGAATTCGGAGGAGAGGTAGAAACAGACACATCATCCATTAGTTATTTTGTTAATCAAACTTTATAAACATATATGTGGAAATTAAGTCAACTTTGAAATTTTCCCTTGTTATATTTCCACTTAGAAACCAGTTCTTGCTAAATTTCACAGGCTGCCTCTGGTCTCAAACTTGCAATCCTCCTGTTTCAGTCTTCCCAGTTTCTGGCATTAAAGGCATGCATGGCCATTTGCTGGAGTCTCATTCTTATTTGTTTGTTTGTTTGTTTGAAGTACTGAGGAGTTGAAATCAAGGACTTATGTATGCTTTTTGCAAGTGCTCAATCACTGAGCTGTCCTCTAGCTGATTTTTTATGTTGTATTGTGAGAAAATGCCTTGCCTAATTATACCAGCTGCCTCTGGCCCAGAACTTGTGATCTTCTTGCCTATGCTTCAGGAGTTACTGGGATTAAAAACATGTGCTACCTCTCCTGGGCTGGAATCTCATTGTTAATTCAACTAATGTATATGTAATAAAACTTGCCAAAGAACAAAAATCAAACAAAAAATAGTAGTTGTCTTTGTAGCATACCTAGACAAATCTTGCGTATAAGTTTGTGTATGCATTACAGGGAAATAATATATGTAATATATTATTGGAGGTTCCTTGAAAAAGAATAAAAGATATGAGAGTTTATTTTTATGCTTTGAGTATTCAAAATACAAAAAAGGCATAAGAAAACCAGATGTGGCAGTGCACACCTGTAATCTCTCAGCTGGATAATGGGGAGGATCACGAATTCAATGCCAGCTTGGGCTACATAGAGAGACAAAGTTCCCCCTCCACCTCAACAAAAGTATAAATTTGCAAAGCATTATATATATAATTCAAATCCTCTTCTTTAATTATAGGAAAAATAATTAATAATACTAATAGAAAAACTTTAGAAAATTAATTTAACAGAGTTCCCATGAGCAGAGAAATATTCATGATGAGGCAGCATTAGGAAGCAGAAGATGTTCATAGGGCTCCATTTAAGCAGCTGGAGCAGCTGACTTTTATAGACTGAATGTGAAAGTAAAGTAACAAAATTATGTTATCTGTTACTGTTAATTTGATGTTTCTTACATGTTCCTAATTTTGGTATGTGCCAGGTCCAGATCCACTCATGATGGGTAGACAGAGTCCCCACATGAAGAAGAGTATCTTTAATAAAGGCATCAGAAGGAAAATCTACTGAAAGGGGAAAAAGTACATTTTGCCTCGGAGGTAAAGTCTGCCAAAAGGGGAAGAGTATCTCCAAAAAGATCTCTTTATGGAAAGGAACTTGGAGTCTCATGTTTTCTTTTTCTTAAATTTTAATTGGTCACTATTGTAGATTTCTGGGAGATATTAATGAAAAACAAGTAATAGATGTAAATATATAATCTTCTGGCTCTGTGGGCAGTGCTGATTCAGATTGTTGTTGTTGTTAGGTGCCGTCAAGTCGAGTCCGACTCATAGCGACCCTATGTACAGCAGATCGAATCACTTGCCGATTCTGTGCCAGGCAAACCATCTTATTTATGTTTAAGCCCATTGTTGCAGACACTGTGTCCATCCATCTGGTGGAGGGTTTTCCTCTTTTCCGTTGACCTGCCACTCTTCCAAACATGATGTCCTTCTCCAGGGATTGTTCTCTCCTGACTACATGTCCAACACAAACAAAAGCCTTTGTATCTACAGCTCTACAGTAAACAATGGCAGTTTGGCCATTTTTGCTTCCAAGGAGCACTCTGGTTGTACCTCTTCTAGGACAGATCTGTTGGTTCTTTTGGCAGTCCATGGTATATTCAATAGACGTCTCCAGCAACACAATTCAAAAGCATCAATTCTTTTTCTGTCTCTCTTGTTCAATGTCCAGCTTTCACAACCATATGATGCCACTGAAAATACCATGGCATGAGTCAGACGCACCTTCGTCTTCAATGTGACATCTTTGCTTTTCAATACTCTAAAGAGATCTTTTGCCAAAGCTTTTCCTAGAGCAATGCGTCTTTGGATTTCTTGACTGCTGCTTCCACGGGTGTTGATTATAG